>JASGAU010406942.1:0-20560 GCA_030220045.1 Australoheros facetus
AATTGGTTTGATGTTCCGAAACACGTAAGTGTGACAAACATGCAAAAAAACAGGAAATGAGGAAGGGGGCAAACACTTTTTCACACCACTGTATGTGAATTCAGGTAAACACTGGGTAGGGTGTTTGAACTGGTTATCTACTTTTCTAATGCATCCCTTGGAAAGTGTGCCTCACCTCATGACACTGTGTAAACAATCCATTACTGTACATTACGTCCTCTGTGTTTACGGAACCTAAGTGGCATTTATGGATATTAAAGGCTCAGCTGCAGCTTCTTCTCTTGTTTGCTGCAGTTTATTTCCAGGTCGATAACACACTTTGTTTGTGTTTTACTGATTGGACAGACTGCTCTGTGTCTTAGATACCTGGTCTGTCAGCAGGATGCGAGGAGTGTCGGATTAAGCTTCATGTACTGTTTCTTAATAAAGAAAGCAAAGGCCAACTGCAGCAAGTTGAAAAGATAATTCATCACATCATTTTTCTTTTAGTGAACCTTGAAAACAATTCTCACACCTGGATGCTCCACAGGGGTTAAAAACTACCTCTGAGAAGATACGAACCAGTCCTTAAGTTGGATTTTTGCTCTGTCTGATCTGCATGTTGTATGGTTGGATAATACTGGAAAGAACTTCACACCACAACTTTCCTTTAAAAACAACAGCAATTTGATATTCAAACAGAAACAAATACACAAATACAAATGAGCTACGATCATAAGCAGTAATAATGATGACTATCATTATATGTTATTGCAACTTTGAGAGCAATCATATTACCCAAGAGCACTATTTTCTGGATCCTCTACCCACTACATGTCAGGATCACGTGACGATCATCATATCACACGAAGCACTCAGGACAAATGACAGGACCGGGTTAGCCAATTCACTGTACATGTAACAAAACATTTTAAACTTTAAACTGTTAATCATCTCTAAAAATATGTTTACAAACAGGTTCTATATATTCTGTATTTGGGCAGCACGGTGGAACAGTAGTTTCCCCGTAGGTCGACTCCACTGGCTGGTTGGGGTCTTTCTATGTGGCGTTTGTATGCTTGTCCCATGTCTGCATGGGTTCTCTCTGGGTTCCTCCCACATTTAGGTTAACCGGTTGTTCTAAATGTTCCATAGGTATAACCAAGCGTGAACAGTTGCCCATCGCTAGTGTTGGCCCTGTGATAAACTATCCCACCTCTCACCCTTTGGCAGTTGTAATTCAGCCTCCTCTGCAACTGTGAACTGGGTAAGCGGAAGAAAATGGATGGATTCTGTATTTCTGCTGTCCACCTGACAAAACATTGCATTGTCATATTGTATTATTCCTGCATTATTTAAAGCACTGAACTCAGTCTTACCACTTTCATGAGAAAGAAACAGTTTTAAGACTGATGTTTGTTTCTCTACCAAAATTTCCTCTTTGCTAGGAAACAAGGTGACTCTCATCATGCCCGCCTTCATTTTCACTATTTTCTATGAGACGGAGAAAGTACTTTTGGCATCAAAAAGAGCCAATTTCATAATCTAAACAAAGCCTCAAATAAAGAACTGAATGTTCTCTTGTGACCCTGCAAACATTGCATAATGTATTTGTCTGTGTTTGTAATTTGACTTTATCACAAAGGTAGTGAGAACTTTAGTGAGAAACACGTTCTTCTCCTTTCAAACGTCTTATCTGCTCTGCAGCTGTAGTCTTTGAACAGAATATATACCGCACCTTCCATCATGTGGAAGTGAGAACCTCTGATGAAAACACGTGTGTTCAGCCTTAAATAGATATGCGGCGCAGCCTTGTATCACCTCCTCAGGACAGTTAGAGGTTATCAGGCCACAGCAGTTGGCTTGGTTATAAATCACAGCCCACAGCATCAAGCGGCCTGAGCTGGGGCTGGGGGGTGGTGGGGCTCAAGATCTGTGAGAATACAGTCAGAGTGTGAGGCATGCTGGCATATTTAGCATCTAATAATGTAACTGTTGATAAATGTAAAAGATGATAAAAAGAAATATGGTAGAATGTTCCTTTAAATTGATGGAAGCAATTCAATCATATAGACAGTCAGTACAGTAATGTGATTGTATTAAATCTGATGAGGCTATAAATTATGATCTTTGGGTCTTGTGTGTGCAGTCTGACTTGTTTTCAGCTCAGTGATGTACAGAAGAGATTTTATAGTCCATGTGTCTCTTGGATGCACCTCCATGTTACTGGGGGAATTCATGCTCTCATTCATGATGCAAATGTATTATTTCCACCTTGTGTGAAACTCTAAATTATCTTTTCAAGAGTCTATGAATCCCCACAGGTGTCATATTGGACAAAAAAAAAAGATCCTTCCAGGCAATCTGAGGGATTAATCACAAACCATCCTTTGAAAATGTGAGAAAAAAAAAAGTATTTAAGTATTTAAGTAACAAAAATGCACACAGTCGTGTAGTTTTACAGAAGCCATAACACTCACCATAGACAGATTACCTCCACACTGAGCTCCTGCTGTTATTTCTCTTATATATGCCTCAAGGCGACAGTTGCTGCGATTGGGTGTGGGCAGTGACATGTAGTGGTCCACTGCATGTCAATAGAACGCACTTTAGCGTTAAAACACATTTATCTGACAGATACAGCTATGTTTTATATTAAGATCTGCACTCAAAGAGAGATATTGAGGTTACAGGTTTACATAGTTTTGCTTGTGTTTTCCTATCCCTCGTTCTCTTTCTCTCATTTGCAAATGCTCACGTGAGGTTACATCCACTGCTGTGCACCCACCAGCTCTCACACACACCACACAGTCAAATGTCTATTTAATGTTTACACCAGTGTTGTTTTCTGTTTTTGCCACATTCTTTTTGCAAATGTAGCTTATGATTAAGTTCAATAAGGAAGCTCTGTATTCACTCATTTGCCTACTTTCCTGAGTATTCAGGGTGCTAGTCCATTCAAGACTCCAGTCAGTCTCTGTTCTGTATACTTTAAATCCCTGTATGCCCTACTGTCATTCTGCCTTTGTGCAACTCATCCCCCACCTCCACCTCTGCTTCACCCTGGTCTCTCAGAGCCCGATCCAAGCCTCCATCTTCATCCTCACCAGCTCTGGTCTCGTTAATGAAATTGATTATTTACAGCCAACTTGGATTGATGAAAGCATCGCAAATCAATTAGACAGAAGTCACAACAATTCCCCAGAGTGTCCTGACTATGCAACCAGTACAAAAGCAGAAAGCAGCAATGTGAAGCTGTTAAACTTTAGTTTAACAGTTTACTTTAGTTTTAAGTTAAGTGTTATATAGATAAGGCTGTCAGAGTACTTGGGAAAAATCCATGTGAAGAGGTAAATATGAATTTGGGAGGGGTAACCATCCGCGGGTAGGGTATCAATCCTATCTAATCCGGAAGTGCCTTCAGAGGCTTTGAATGGCTGAGCGTTATCTGAGAGTTATGGACCCATAGCAGTGAGAATAATATGAGCTGGGTGCAACACCCTGTATGTTGCAGAATGTGCATTGGTTATGCATTCTTTTTTTGCAATAGTTGTCCATAAAAATAAGTTAAATATGCAAATACTTGACTATGAAAAAAAACTTCTAAGAAAGCATTAAAAAAAATGTACGTCAGCTATGAAGACAGGGGACTGGATCATGGAAAAGCCAGATTTACACTGTAAGCATTAACAATTGAACCACAGGCTGAAGGCATTGGTTTTGTCAGGTTAAAATAAGGACATGTAGTTTTAATGATAACATATCTGATTTGGAATAGCATTCAAAGATTTTTGAATGTGAAACACAATCAGCAGGATCGGACTCTGAAAGGCTCCGAGTTATGGAGCTGGATTGGGAGAGCTGGCATTTGGCACTTAAATAGCTGAGATGACTCACATATGCTGGACTGTAAACAGACACCATGTGAGACTGTTTGACAGTGTGAACTCAAACACACTTGCTCATCATGCTGTTTTAGATTCCAGCGAAGTTTCTCTGCACTTCCTTGATTCCCTTCAGGTCTAATATTTACTGATTGAAATGTCACTCTGCTTTGTTTTGTTCTAAATAGGGAGTCACTTGATGTTGAAGGATATAACTGAGACCAGAACCAATTATTTCTGCCTCCTTTGATGACCTTGATGAGTTCAGAGTCCTCTGATGAAGCCGGTCGTCTGATGCGAGGCTGGATCGATCGATCTGTTTGCACCAATTGATGAACATGATTGAATTTGAGCACCTGCTGTTATTTCTCTCATGTAACACCCACACAACATAGTAAAAACTAAAGTCATGTCACTGGATAACCAGTGGCTGCACTTTTATTGAAAAAGATGTTATTTGTATCATTGTGGCAAAACATAGTTCAATTTCAAGCAAAGCCATCTGCTTTCTTAGGCAGTAGTGTACATATTAGCAATTCTCTCTCCTGCATCAGACTATTGTGCATGTAGTATAATTTTCATTCATTCTAGTGTTGTATTGCACTCTAACAAATTAGAAAACACATGATTTATAACATCACAAGTGGATTATTATTTGCTGTACATTAGAAACAATCTGTGCCTACAGTCTGTTAATTCCAAACAATAAAGGCACTGAAGTCCACTTTTCCTTGCTTAGTCTCAGCTAGACACGTTTTCTTTCATGTTTAACTGTTTTTTTGTCAATATATAGTAGATACTGTTGGTCTACTGCAGATAAAGGCCAATTACATGCTGGTACATTGTTCACATCATTAAATCTTAGTGTTACTTAACTATGACAGCGACTTCAATGTAGCTATGCTTCACACCAGTGGCGTGTGGTGATGTTCACAGAAAGGTAAGATGAGATGATAATATAACAAAATGACAATAAAATTAAATAATCAGAGCTAAATTAAAGGGCTTGAGCACTACACTTTCAATATCTACAGGGAAATTACAAATCCAGCCTTTTTTTTTTTTTTTTGCTATTTATCTGGAGTTCAAGGTGTTTCCACGCCATCCGAGAGATATAATCTCCAGAGTGTCCTGGGTCTGCCCAGAGCAGGGGTCGGCAACCCGTAATCCGGAAAGAGCCATTTAAACCTGGTTTACATGGAAAAGCCGCAAATACTAGCGGAAGCCGGTAGCGGTTACTGCGAGTGACACATATATTGAGAAACTTAAATAAATAAATACAATGATTTTATTTTAATATTTCAAGATCACACTAATGTTCCAATTTAAAACTACAACAACAACCGAACTGAGAAAAATAAAATGCACTTCAACTGGATACAGAGCCACACATTAAGCCTGGATGAGCCGCATGGGGCTCCGCGAGCCGCAGGTTGCCGACCCCTGCCCCAAAGTCTCCTCCCAAGAGGACATGCTGGGGAACACCTCATCTAGGAGATGCCTAGATCTTAGTCAGATGCCTGAACCATCTCACTTGGCTTCTTTTGATGTGGAGTAGCGGCTCTACTCTGACTCCCTCCCAAATGACCAAACTCCTACTGCTAAGGGAGAGCCTGGCCAATATTTGGAGGAAGCTCATTTCCACTGCTTGCATCTGTGAGCTCTGGTCACTACCCAAAGCTCTTGACCATCGATTAGGATAGGAATGTAGACTGGCAAATTGAGGTGGCATATTAGCAGAACAACTGGTTAAACCTAGTACATTTGATCAACTGACTTACATAGAGAGTAATCTTAAAATGCTGGTGCAGCCTGTACCTGTTCAATTTGCCTCTTCTATTCAACCATTCATGGTAGGAGACAGGCTTTCCTTGCTAATGTTCTGAAGGGCTTAGTAAGAACTTCACATGACGCTCTAACTCCTCTATATCATATGTTGCTTAAGGTGATTAGTAAGAGAAAACTTATCGAAGATGATAAATAAGAGCACTTGTTTACTCACTAACGCTCTGTTCCCAAATATACACATGTCTGAGCTGATCTCAGAGCAGTGAAAGCATAGCGAGCAGGAGGCTGTATAGCATGCTAATTTTCATCAGTCTCCCATCAAAATCCAGAGGTTTATCCTCAATGCACGTGCAAAAACAACCAGAAAAAGCTGCTGGCCTCTCAGCTTTCCCAGCTAAAGCTTTTATCATCAGGATATGGACAGAACAACAGGCACTACAGATTTCAGTGGAATTGGAGTCAAGCAGAGTTAAGCCTGCTTCCAGAGACAACAGCCAACTGTGGCCATAAGACGGCTGTAATTTAAAGGATGGATGCAAAGAGAGATAATTTTCACTTAAACTTATTTTATTTTTTTAGATTTCACTGAACAAGCACTGTGTATTGTGCTTGCCCTGACAGAACACCATTGCTAATACTATCATATTTATGCTAATGTATCCACTGCCTATGGCTTTAGATATAGATTTTATTACAGTTACTCTGTAAAAAAGATCAATTACATTTTTGATGATATATCAACAAATTTTGTACATAAATTGTGGAATTTTAAGGCTAATGGTATAGACATCATAGACATTTTTATTGGTAAAAGTAATTAACAGCTAAAATTTAATATAGTGCCAGATTCTGGTAGTTAACATAGTAAAATACCCCATATGTGGTGTCAGCTGGTACTAATTTAGCTCAGAAAATAGCACAAAGTTCTTATATATAAAGCTGCCATTTGTAACTTTAGATTCAAGGATAAGCTCTTCTTTCAAGAATGACAAAATTGAAGAAAAAAAAATCAGTTTTCTATATTTCTTAAAATGACCCTCAAGAATTAATTAAAGTAAAAGGTCTCTTTTTTTTTTTTTAAAGAACTGTATAAAAAATGTTGCCACAAAACATGGGTGTCAAACCAGATTTTTTCAGAAATGAAAGAAATCTTCTATGAGGATTTATACTGATTTATTCTAACCACAGGCAGGACTCTTCAATTGTGACTGTTAAAATGTTAAAACTTACTGAACAGTAGTGCTTTAAGCAGTATTAAATATATACATTTACCCAATACTGTACTTTCATGCAACATAAAACCAATGGCACATTAACAACATTATACATTTACATTAATTCTAAACCAGTAGCTTAATTTCATGAGTGAACTTCGTGATTGACAATATTCACAACCAAGCACAAAAATATACAGTGACTTCAATAATTAAACTTACCTGTTCAAAATATCCTTCTAGTCTAAATGAATGCAATCCTCCTGTTGTTTGAATGTTAAACCAAGTAGGAAATTTACCTTTAATGTGTAAAGTGAAAATCACATTAAGTCAAAGACATGTGAAACATTTACTCTTGACTATTGCCCTCCACAATTTTTCTGCCATCAGCAATGCCATTTTCATCTGTGTGATTGGGTCCAACAGAGAGCTCATACTTGCCTGTCAGAAAAAGCCAACTATTGCACAAAGTCTTTGTTCTGCAGCAAAGCTGCAGTTTCATCCCTGCACTCTGACTTTCAAATAAAGCTCTTGACTGTCTGATACCCAGTGAAACATAATAAATCAGTCAATAGGAGGTTTATCTGTTTTCCATCAGTGGGATGACCTCTCATTCATCTCCACATATAGGGGATGAAGGTTCCTCTTAGAGCCAGCTCAGGGAACCATGAATAAAAGCAAACACAAACTCAGCAAGTACAAATAAGATGATGTGAGCCAAAGTTACTCTGATGGGGTGTGGAGAGCTGTGGCGTGTTCACCATTGGGATGTCCTTTGCAGACCATGCCCCTGCAAAAAAATAAATAAAGGAAGACAGTTTTTTTCAGTGTTAAATACCCTCTGAAGAATTATACCCTGAAAGTGTGCAGCTTGCACAGTGATGAAGGATATAGTCAGCTTGAGTTATACCATCACTGGAAACCACTCCATGTTTGTCATCTACGTCCTAGAAACTATTTTGTGTGCGTTTTTTTTAATTACGTAGGGTGTATTACTAAGTGGAGACAACAACAATAATGCCCTTTTGTTGCATATATACTTATGCACTGGTGTGCCTCCATTGCTCCGCCGTCATTGCTGAAACTGGTCTCATCTTAAAGCTAGTACATTTTGAACAACAGCTACTTTAAGCTTGTATGGATTAGTTACTATTATTTGTCATCACCATCAAAGGTTATGTTTTCAGTAGCATCTGCATGTGTGTGTCATTCTGTCTGTAAACACGGAAGCTTGAAAAGTATTGAATAAATTCTGATAAACCTTTGCAGCGTGCAGAGAGGGGTCATTTAACAATCTATTCAAATTTGCATTAAATCCACCAAAGTCTTCAACGTCAACTTAATGATTTATTGGTTGCAAATTGAAAACAACAAAAAAAAACCTAGCGTGTATTGCCAACATATAAAAAAGTACTATGTACAGATTTAAAATATCATCTCACGTTTGACCTCTGACCTCTCCTTCAAGGTCAATTAGATTGATCTGAAAGTCAAAGTGACAATAATGCTATATAGAGCTATTTGAAACTATGTTTCTTACTGCCATTGTTTGTACTGACAACACACAGGTATATATAACACACAAGCATATAGGGAATGAAATATGGGGATCCTAAATATCATGTCACTTTGGACCATTGACCTCTTCTTCAAGGTCAAATAAGGTCAAACTTTCATAAAATGTATTTTGTCTTCAAACTCTGCTTAAAATTCTGCTGCCTTTGTTTGTATGGTAACTTTGAGGAAATAATACTGCTATGTGGGGATTCTAAACATCACACTATAGTTTAAATTCAAATGTCATGTCACATTTGACCTCTGACCTCACTTATACATTTCACATCTGCTTTTAAGCTGACCCCAAAATGTGTTTTATCGTTAAATAAAGTGTCAGGTGAAAGAATGAGCTGCCAGGTTAGTTGGAAACATACTGTAGTATAATATTATATAATAAGCTCAAGTTATTTGTGTCCAGTTATTTACAAATTAATACCTATTATTCATGATGTATTCCTACATAATGTTTGTGTAATCAGAGTAAACAGTCAGGCTGCACTGATCTGATTTTTACTGCACTACAAACTTGAAAAATACAAATGTATTCATATTCAACAAAAATAACCAATGAGCCGTTCTAATGACCAGCTCACAGTTCAGCTGCCTATATATAAAATATTCTTCTTGCAAAAATACTAAGCACTCCTGAAAAATGGCTAAATACACACTTTAGTATCTTTGAGTTGCTATCTATGTAAACTGTTAGATGAAGGTCACAAACAAAAACAAAACAAAAGTGAGGCTGTAACAGTGGCAGCAGGGGGCAGAAGAAGAGCCCACAGCATTATGTTCTTTTACATGTTTTTGGCTTCATATTTCCACATTCTTATGATTAATATAAACTTTTGCTCTAAAACTGTTTTATTTATTGATTTCGACCTTTTCGCCACAAAAAATAGAGGAGCAGAACCTTCCTCTGTCTCCGTGGACCAGCTGCCAAGCAGGTAAAATCAGTATGTTTGTGTATTTAGATATATTTTTGTAGTTCTAACTTACAGCTAGTAATTTAGTTGTAACAAATTATAAATAAGTGTATTTTGTGCTTGAAAATGCACTGTATACATTATTTATGCATGATTAGGTGAGACTTTGCTGCTTTCCTGAGTTAATATGACATTGTTTGACGGATTGTTTGATGGAAATTGGAGACATGTATTATGTCACAGGGTTTTATTGTTTATTTCACCAAAAATCTGGGACTCTTTCGAGCACGTCATCATAGCTGCAAATTTATTCGCTGCCTTCCTCCATGAATAAGAAATTTGACTTTGTTAAGAGAAATGACACGCACAGCGAAGACAGCTCTCATAAATCAAACACTACCCTTTTCACCAACATTGTTGCTTGCATTCTTGCAAGAGGAATGATAGAAGAAGTACAGAGTTCACTCAGTCCAAGAGCATATGCACAGGAGAGGGAGACACAAGGCCTATAGTGAGTGAATGCCACAAGGTAAGGAAAAAAAAAATCCAGACAAAGAAGTGATTCATAGTCAACCTGTAGAAGAAGTTGCTATGGATACAGCAGGACCTGAGAGGTCGAAAATGAGCAGAGGCCGTGAAAAGAAAAGCACCTGGAGTCAAGCAAGTGATAAAGAGGAGAACTGTGGAGTGAAGAAGGGGGTGAGTGAGCTGGGTTTCACCTACACTTGTCTGTGTTTGTGCTGTGTCCCCGGCCTCATTTTATGTCGAGGGGGTGCTGTTCCCGCTGTTGGCCGCAGAGCCGATGGTAGCTCTGGGAATGACCATGTCAAAGGAAGAGCCTGATGGTTGCTGGTGCTGCGTGAAGTCATAACAAGGGCCATGATAAAAACATCCAAAAATAGGGGGGGGGGGGCGTCTGCAACTGCCTGCTTGAATGCAAATTACTTCTTAAAGCATTTACATGAAACACAATCTTCATGCCTTTCAATAAAAATGGGTCATTTTTTTAAATTTTGGACAAGAGTCCAAAAGATATCAGTCACATATCAGAAAAGTGATTTAAACTCCATTCTGTTTCTCCATTCTTTCATGGCTGGAAAAAAAAAAAAGTTATATGGAGGTCTACTGAGGTTTTTCAGACACGTGACCACTAACCACATGACATTACCCTGTCTGTCATTTTGGATGTGTGACAATCATGGTGATGATATAGGCCCCTATAAGGCCACAGCCACACAGGCCTAGAGACAGATCCACAATCACCTGGAAACCACCTGTTGCGAGGGAAAAATGTGTATTTCCTGTGTGGTCCTGGAGGTTGATGGCAGTCTCTGGGGAAAATGACTGCTAAAATCCCAGTCACACAGGTCTACAGACTGGGCATTGAGCCCCTGGCAATCACCTGTCACTAGGGATAAAATGTGTTCCCAGACAGTTGGCAAAAACCTCCTTGTGATTGGTTTGGTTACTAGCATATCGCTGTGGTTGTAGTTTGAATGGAAGATATGCACTTGTCTACAAACACTGTCCAGCTGCTCTCTGAGCTGTAGTGAAACTGAAAAGTTTGCACCTTTTGAAACATGTTGGCCGCAGCGCTCAGGCACTTTTACTTTGAAGGCGAACCTTTTCCATTTTCAGCTTACTTCACACCTTTGCAAGGTTTACTAGTGCTCAGCAAATATTGTTAAGCATTTGCAGACAAATATGGAAAAACTACAGGCAACCACAGTAATCTGTTACCAACCAAGCAATCATTAGGAGGTTATTGGTGCAATCGGTCCTCATTAGTATCCAGGAAGACAACAGAGGGAAAATATAGCTTATGGTGGGCCTAAATTGTTAATGGCAAGATGGGTGCATCCATCATTTAAATATAACCTATGATCAGAAGTTTAAAATATGTCAGATTAGATCTCTGCCTGCACAAGGTAGACTAAAGTAGAAAAAAAAGAAAAACTTGACTACCTCCAGGTTCACTTTTTTGCTTTTCTAAGAAGAACAAATGTATGCCAGTCACAAGTTTGGCTCCCCCTAAAGCATACCTGGTGTTACAGCATGGTCTTATGGACACTAATGGGGCTCATAATTTACAAAATAAATGCCATGTTGTATTGAATAAACCCACTGACTTATGTCAAAGGTTACTGTCGCAGCTTCCTCGTTTCCGTAAAAATTTGCCTAGTGCTGGGAAGCCGACTATAGCTGCACTGTTTTATGTGATATTCAAATGTGTGTTTCTGTACACAAATCACTTTTATACTTACATTTCCAACTGCTTTGGTAATGAAAGCCAGCTCAGTGGGCTGGTAGACTGAGCTACGCAGCTGACCGGTGTAGCCGCTGTACGGAGACACGGGCTTGTCTGTGATGGACAGATGGAGATAAGAAATGTCATTTTTAATTCCCCAACAACCAGTGTGTGTGTGTGTGTGTGTGTGTGTGTGTGTGTGAGATATCTGTAGCCCTCTTAAATGCTACCCAGCAATAATCTCTTGCATCTTCACATTACAATCTGCCTGCCTGATCTTTTAGAAGATCAGAGATAACTTTGTCACACTTTGTGGCGCCTCTCCCCCCGAAACAGTTGCCACGCCTCTGTCACCATGGAGACAGATCAAACAGATGGTGTAATGTTTCTAGTGGGAGTGATACAGCATTTAGGGATGTAGTCAGACACTTAAGAGTGATTCAGACGGTGCACTCCTTCTGAATATCGCACTGAAACACTTGTAAAATTTAATGTGGTGAGTGAGTGAGTTTCTTGATGACAGTTAATGGCAGTTTAGTCATACTGTAACTTGCCTACAAGGACTTAATGTAAGTTAATGATTAAGGGCAAAGTCAATTATGCCACAGACCTACAAGATTTTTGCCAACAATAGCATGAGACAAAGCTAAAGCTACACTCCCGACCACTACACCAATGCCGGCCAAAAAAAAATATTCCAAGATATAAGCAAGGACACGTCACATTCTTTGTTACAGTGAACAATCTTCCATCAATGATCCCTGATGATCAGCAGACTTACTGTTCTGATCCTTCGGACTGAGCTCCGGTCTTAAAGTGCAGCATATCAGATTCTGTGGTGTCAGCATGTAGATGAGAAACAACCTTTTGAGGACATTTTTGCAGCATATTTAGTTTTTTCTAATGTTTTGGGGGCTAGAAACATTCACTCATCAAGGTCATCCTGAGAGACCAAGCGTGGTATAACACTAAAATGAACTTTGTAAGGGTGGTAATTGTCTGAAAATGCATCAGGGTGAATGTACAAAAGAACTTAAACACCCTTCAGTTTCCACACAAACAGCTGACCGGGGGAAATATTGGCCTCGTAGGAAACAAATGGAGCGTAACTGCTCTCAAGAACTTTATCTGACGTTCATGTCGTGTATGACTGCAGATGTAATATCATAAATATTTTTTAATCATCAACCTTACCCCAGATATCGCTTTGACTATGACTGCAAATTTGTTTTTATTGCAAAATACTGCTGTGAAATTGCTGCTATGTAAAGTACCCAACCTTATTAAATGATATCCAAGGCAATAAAAGAAAAAGGGCAAATATAACCAAAACATCGGTTCCACTTGAACAAGGACGAAATGATCATGGCCAGGAGACTACGTCAGAGCATCACTGAAACCATAAGACTTGCTGGCTGCTCAGCAGTCGTGGGTATCAACAGCCAAACCACAGGGCATGTCTTGTAGTCCTCACCTTGATGAATTTTTTGGTTGGATCTAAAGTTTGTGCAAATTATGCTCAGCCTTGCACTCCTTTCTTTTATTCTTTGTCATGTTAACCACTGTAACCACCTTTGGCTCTATTTGTCCTTGGTTTAAATTGCACCTCTGTGCTTTCAGGTATCCTCTCTGCAGGTCTGTTTTGGATCAGGTGCAAAATTTTTAAACCATAAAGACTCCTGACCCTGTTAGGATCTTTATATTAGCTGAACAGATAAAACCTTTCAAAGCTACATGCCATGTGAAGTGTACTCATGAAGCTGCTTGTTTGTAGGTTTGCCTACAGCACAAAGAGTTAGCTGCAAATAATAAGAAAAAGCATTTCAGAACAGTGAGGATATCAGCAAAAAACTCCAAGGCTACATACCCTGGTTGGGCTCATCCATAGAGAAAGCCTTGTTTTCCACGTAGACGTTCTTGGAGGACTGTTCCTTTAGGATCGTCTCATATCCGACTCCTTGGCTTGGGTAAAGATCTTCTTCGTAATCATGCTCATTCTCATTGTTACTGGTTAAACAGCAGATATTAGGAATGGTGTACATCAGGATGAACACCCAGGCGTTTGCCACCAAAGCAATGGCTAAGGTGGGGTCATCCCATGTTGGCCCGCCTGTCTTCCCATTCCCATACAAGTACATGACGATCCACACCACCCAAATACCCACTGAGAACAGGCTTGTCAGAAGGATGCAGGTGCCTTCTTTCTTCCACTGTGTGTATTTGCCCATCATGATGGTCAGACTTGCCACCACCACGGCCAGGATCAGGACCATCACATAGATCAGCGCCATGACAAAGTCCACATTGGCGATGTTGCAAGGTACAGCCATAGATCTGCTCATATTAGCTGTAGTGTTGAAGGGCACAATTGTAATTACCAGCCACTCTGTGTTGATGATCACCTCCACCAACCACAGCCCCAATGCCCCAAGACACAAGACCCAAACCCGAGGCCCGCTGTTCCGTCTGGCCAGGAGGTTCAACCTCACACACTGCATCAAATGAGAGGCGAAGCAGCCGGCGAATAGCACCCCAAAGAGGAACCTCCGTGAAGCACATGTGGAGAAGTCCCGTCCTACAATGAAGGTGAAGGTTAGGCAAAAAAGACCCGCAGTGCAGACCAGGAAGAAGGCATGAAGAGCCACTGAGCTCTTGCGGTTATAGTCATTAATGAAGGGCAGGTTGGCCAGCACTGAGATGAAGAGCACGAAGGAGAAAATGATGCCAGCTGCTGCTATGGCCTCCACCACAATGCCCCACACATCGTTGAGGCTACAAAGATTGTAATAAATGGAATCCAAATTTTGGCCGCAGCCCTTAGGGGTGATGTTGGTGGCCATGGAGCCTGAGACGAGTTGCTCTGGGACACTGGCAGCACCTGTTCAGATGGACAAAAAGGGAATGTCTGGGACAGATGCAACAGGGACAGATTTTAACAAAGACTCAAAATACGTCACCAAAGCTACATTGAGATACAGTTGGCTACACCCAGCTGAGCAAATATCACACTTGTATGAGTCAATACCCTGAATGTCATCATGTGGAAAATGTTCTATAAAAGGCAGTTTTCTTGTTATTTTGAACTGGAGAGATTCAGAGATTCACACTCCCAAAATGTGAGAGGAATGTCAACTCTGGGCTTTTCCCAGCTCTAAGGTTAATCATTAACACATCTGTTAACAGATATTGTTTCTGTGCATTTACACAACGAGTAAAAAGTGCATTGAACCTGAGGTGCTTCTCCTAAAACTGTGGTCAAATAAAATCCAAAGGTGTGTTTAATGTTTTCTACTGAACAGCATAAAATCAGAGCATCTGTTTTGTGAATAAATACTTCCGACTCTACAGTCATGGTCTTGTCTTTCTGCTGTATCTGGCTCTTTGTGCCCATCAGATCCAATTACACCAAACTGGGGACAGTCTCCGAGCCAAATCGATACAAGAGCGGTGCAGGCGTTCAGTCTTTCTGACCTTCTGTTACTCAATCAGGAAGACGGATCTTTCTGGAACATTTTCTGTTTCTCCATGTACTCAGCACTGTCAGTGCATAAATGTGAAAAAATGACTAATATGTTTGCTTTCAGTTTCAGGGTGTGACCTCTAATCAAACAGAGTCCTTAGATCATTCATTTCAAGATTTGTTAAGGTGTTTTTGTAACTGTTTCCATGGGGACTAAATTACCAGCTGTTTTTAAGGCATGTTTGCAATTTTAAAATAGAAACCCAAGGCCAATTTTCTTTCTAGCATAACAAAAACAAAAAAGAGGCAACAGTTTGGCTTTCCAACTATCCAACTAACATACTCCATCACTCAGATTAGACTGAGGATGCTCAGGCTGGGGAAACTTTGCAGAACCTCAACTGATGGTTTTCTTTCATACAAAAGTTGCAAAGAGATAACTCCTGTAGCCTTCCATGGAAACCAAAATAAACTAGTAAAATAAATATAAAAGTGAACTACTCCTCATTTTTGCAGAGACCCTGGACTCTGGGCTTATTCTTGACCTTGGAATAAACAGTGGAAAGAACATGGAAAACATGCCCACATGGTTCCGCTAGTTTATTAAATCGCTCTTTTTATCAGTCATTTTTAATGGATTGTCAATTAGAACAAGACATTTTAAGTGACTGTTGGAATAACTGAAAAGAAAAAAAAAACTGACACAGATGAAATAACAAGTGGTTCTCCATTCTGATCGGTACTTAAATGGAACATGATGTACATAAACCATGTGGGNTCAATAGCAGCATATTTTTACCTTGTGGCCTTCTTGATGCTTTTTCTTGCCTGGCAAGACTCACTCAGGCTGTTATTCTCATGCTACACACTTTAACCAGCACAGACAAGACATCCTCCCAAAGTACTACATTTACTAACAACCCAGCTAATCCTTCTCTTTAAACTCTTATGTGACTACGAGTTTGGCATCATTGACTATGATTACAAGTCAAAGGGATACATTATTCAAATTTAGTAAAAAAAACAAAAAAAAAACAAATGAAGCCAAATACAAAATACTGCAACTGAAAATAATATGGAAGGCCTAAATGGCATCCTGTGCATAGAAGTATAGTGCATGTTAATCCATTTGCTGTGGTACTGTCCCCGTGTTTTATATATATATATTTGGTTGCACTAGAGGTTTTCTGGTCAAGGATATATATATATTTGACCAGAAAACCTCTAGTGCAACCAAACACTGTCGTCAGGATTATAGCAGTGGGTTTTCCATCAGCCAAATTATTTTAATGAAGTGGAAACAACGTCAATCGAATTATTTCTGCATGAATAATTAGACTGAGATCGAAGCTGTTATGAACTGAACAGGATGCTGCAATTCTACAAGACTACATGGGTCTGGATGAACTTTATTAAATCAATTTTTTTCTACATTATAGAACTGAAGCTTTGCTATATTCTGCACCTCCAGCCTTAATTATAGAATAAGGATTTTTTTTTTACGATTTTTATTTAACAAAACTGCGAGATAAAAAGTCAAAATTATTTTGATAACAATGGATTTATAAGGTGAAGAGATATGAGATAAGCCAAAGATGTTAGAAAATAACCAGAATACGTAGGATAATAAGTCAAAAATAATGAAAAGATAAGGCAATCTCTCAGCATTATAATAATCAAACACGGGAGTAAATATATAACATATATTTGACAGCATGAGTTAACATGTCTAAATGCTTACTTTTTACTTATTTATATTTAAATACAACTTAAAAAAATCTCTTTAAAATCAACAGACTTGTTTTCATTAAATAACTTTTTAGTTTTTAATTTAGTGGCACACACGGGCTTCCATACCTGAAGCAGGGTCTCTTTCTAAATGCACAGAAAAATAAATTTATTTAAAAAAAAAAAAAAGAAAAAATAATAAAATAATAAAATAAAGGCTATATTGGGTGTGAGGAGTTAAACTACCTGGCTGTTCTCGGCAGATTTCTGGGCGCGGCTTGTTGATCTTCACCTGCCGCGAGTTGGACGTAAATCATCCGGAGAGAAACAAGTTCCGCAGATAGTGCAGCAGAGCTGGTCCGAGCGCTTCCACGGAGGTGGACAGGAAAAGTTTTTGAAGCCCGTCACGAGCCTCTCCTCACAATGTGCCTACCGTGATACCCCCTGCACCTCTCCTCCCACCCTTCTCTCACGGTGCGCACGCGTGCGCGCACCGCTGTTTTCATCACTCTAGAGGACACGACAGTGACCTGCTCTCACTTCCGGGAGACTTAACCCGACCTCAAACCACTAATGATTTTCTTAATAGCAAATATTTCACATATTGTCTAATATGTTACACAGCTTTGGCTACACGCACTTATTAAATCACATTAGAAACAGTTGCGGGGCTAAACTCACCAAACAAAGCCAGCGGGAAAAGATTTGAAGCAGGGGCCTTTGCAATGCTTAAAAAACAAAAACATAAAACAAATGCGTTGGCACATGGCAGGAGTCAGGTCTGTTTTTTTTCCCATCAAAAATAGATGCAGATTGGTGTGGAAAACAATGGACATTTATGTATACAGTAGTGTGCCTTCTACAATTCTACTGAAGTAAAATTTAAGCATCAAAATAAACCTAAAACACAAGCGTTTCCTCACTTGTGGTGGCAGGCTACAGCCCAATGAGCATGTTTTTTTCTCCAGTGAAAGGCCACTCAGTTCTATATGAGTACATTACACCTTTTCTGTTTGTTTTCACCTGAAAGGCTTCCCCACAGAAGCTCTGAGTTCACCCCATTACAGCCCCAGCCTTCACTCACAGGAAAAGTTTCTGTTTTATTGCTTTACTTCCAGGGCACTGTCACATTTCTTCCCACTAAAGGGCCTCTGTAAGTGTCACATACAGAGGCACAATATGGGGGACTTTCTTTTGATTTGCTCATAAACAATTTTTAAAGACATTTTTACAGGACAGCTGGACCATCTTAACATGTGAGTGGTGTGTAGAGACATCTAGTGGAGGATTTGAAGACTTCACCAGCAGCATCAGGGACCCTAACACCAAAAGTTCTCTGCCAGCAAGTGTTTAGTCCTACAAATCCACTTTAAGAATCTGTCCTCCAATTCTCTTTGCAGAAAATCTGAATATAGTCATGTGAAAAACTAACCACATCCTTACAGCTTCTATAGGAATGAAGAGGGTAGGCAGCAGTCAGGTACTGCTAATCAAATGCACTCGATTAATTGATCATCAGCAAGTGTGAACACCTTTATAAAAGGAGAAGTGTTGGCACTTCGCTGGTGTGGAGCATTCAGGTGTGTTAACACGATGCAACAGTTGTCCCAGGAGTGGACATCCCAGCATTTCACCCCAATGTCAGACCATGCAACGCTCAGAGAAACTGCAAAAAAAACCAAGAGCTACATCTCAGACCCTGCAGGTCTCAGTTAGCATGATAAAGGTTAAAGGTCATGGCAGTACAATTAGAAAAAGACTGAACAGGCGTGGCTTGTTTGAAAATGTCACAAATTTCTTTTGAGACAAGTCAGCAGTAAGCCGGTCAAAAACAGCAAATCCAAGTAAAGTCAGTAAAAAAAGGAAATCAGGAAAAAGACACCTTTCAATAAAGAGGAAACTCAATCTCATATTAAATGGGGGATTTAATAAATAACCAGCTTTTCTAACTTCTGACAAACTGACAAGCCTTTCTCTGTCTGGCAATACCTCTGTTAGCCCAAAGAGGGCAGCAAACTCACTCTCCACTAATTCCCAATCATTTTAATAGAAAGTCACAGATAGTGAGCGCTGCACTGTCACCTCACAGCAAGAAGGTTCAGCTGGGCTCACTGTATCTGCTCTAGTCTCCTCCCACAGTCCAAAGACGTGCATATTAGCTTCATTGGTGGTTCTGTAGTCTGTCTCCTTGTGCTACCCTGTGAGCAGTTGGTACACCCTGCCTCTTGGCTCTATATCAGCTGGGATAGGCTTGAGCCCGCCTGCAACACTAAGCTGGATTTACAGTTAATAAAATGGATGGACAGATATAATATTATACATCCTGACTGCAACCAAAAATCTGAAATTTTATTAAATTAAAGCTCAACATTTAAAGACAGAAGCTGGAAATTCTTGAAAGCTCATTACCAATAACAGCATGCTGTGATGCTCCAGATCGAAAGCGCTCCCTGTTAGTGAGGAATGTGTACATATGTGTTACAATCATACCTCTGTGAGCCTCATTTGAAATTCAGCTGTAAGCGCTGACCATACAGGTGAAGATGCATATGAGGTTTTGGTGACTGATTAAAGGACCAGTCCACATATAGCCTCACAGTTGTTACTCAAGAGCTGATTTTTCCTGCTTCATTTGCCTCAGTCAGGCTGCTGGCTGCTTTATTTGGTCTCCCTTTCTCACTTTTCAGCTCCTCCGTCTGCCTATCACTGACAGGAATTATGCTTTTAGTTTTCCATTCTCTAAAATTAGGTCCTTCCTCTGAACTTGGAACCAAACAGTTTTTCTCTGGGACCTAAATTTTCTTCCGTCCAACTGAGTCCTGGTGTCCATCAATTGTCTGTTTCCAGATAAAGATCAGAAATATTTTGTTGAAACAAATCCCTGCAGAGGCAGTGATGTATTATTCTTTGTTCTGGTAAGCCACATTTCATCACTCCGATTTATTTAGTTTATTTCAACAGGACATTAAACATGAAACCA
The DNA here is from genome assembly GCA_030220045.1 of Australoheros facetus. Classification (NCBI taxonomy): domain Eukaryota; kingdom Metazoa; phylum Chordata; class Actinopteri; order Cichliformes; family Cichlidae; genus Australoheros; species Australoheros facetus. The sequence continues at coordinate 19,762 of JASGAU010406942.1, forward strand.
AAGAAAAAGCCACAGTTCGGACAGATTTGGGTTCAGTGTTTTAGACTAAAACCCGTCCATAAAAATAACTGATTTACATTTTTAAACCCACACATTAGCATAAAATTAAAGGTGCAGATTTCTGTTGTTTTCTTGCTACAGTATAATCACCTGGCATCTTCCTAGTATTTATAGCTAAATAAGGGTCAATTTTAAGGTGTTCTACCAATAAACTTGTCCAGAAGGTCTCATAGAATTGGCTTCATGTTGGTAATATTGTCACTCAGAAGCCAGATTTCAGGCAAGTGTTTTTCAGCTGATTCACATTCACACAACCTTCCTCGTCTGAGGCTGCACAGATGAAAAGAAACACCACCAGTCCTTTGTTAAACCTTTATTTTCCCTCCATATAAAACTCTCAGTCCCACTTTTTACAGACAGGATCAATTTGCATGACAGATGGATTTCAAATCACATTAAAGCCGCAAGCGGCGATGATCGGGCCCTCGCATCCGGCGCGCGTCGACCCGTGGCGCGCTCCGGCCGAGCCGCGCTCGGAGGTTGTCGCAGACCGGAGAGCAGGGGGCTCACCCTGCTGCTGACAGCTCGGCAGGCAAGCCGTGCTTCGCGTCGTTCGGCAGCCGAACGTCACCCGCGTCCGCCAGGTGGCGTGGGTGAGTGCCCACTAGTTAAAGTGCCGCTATGCTCTATGTAATGCCTGCAGCCATCAAATGAATTGCAATGATCATATGATGAAGATTATTAACGTAGTGATGATTTCCTGTCGTCACTAGGTGGCGTTATGAGTGTGAAACAAAGC
>JASGAU010406943.1:0-12063 GCA_030220045.1 Australoheros facetus
TTTCTCTGTATTATTGTAGGGTCTTTACCCACAATACAAAGCGCCTTGAGGCGACTGTTTGTTGTGATTTTGCCCTATATAAATAAAATTGAATTGAATTGAATTTTATGGGAATGTGGATCTTTCAGATCAATTTGAGAAGTGATTTTGATCATGTTTCACATTTTATTGGGTCATGTAGCGTCAGGCACTGGTCTCGGTCTCACCCTCCCTCGGTCTTGGTCTCGACTCAGTCTAGGACCCTAAAAGTCTCGGTCTTGTCTCGGTCTCGATACACTCTGGTCTTGGTCTTGTCTCGGTCTTGGGTTAGGTGGTCTTGACTACAACACTAATTACAGAGAAACTCCAACAATTAAAATGACTCCCCAGAAGCAAGAACTTGGTGACAGCTGGAAGGAAAAACTCCCTTTACAGGAAGAATCCTCCAGCAGGACCAGGGTAAGGTAGAGGTAGTCATCTGCCACGACTGGTTGGGGGTGAGGGGAGGGAGCCAGGACAAAAGACACACCGTGGAAAAGAGCCAGAGATTAATAATAACTAATGATTAAATGCAGGGTGGTGTCTAAACAGAGTAAAAAGAGTTGAATGGAAATAAATACTCAATGCATCTTGGGAACCCCCCCAACAGCCTAGGCATATTGCAGTGTAACTAAGGGTCAGGTTCACCTCATCCAGCCTTAACTATAAGCTTGATCAAAAAGGTAAGTTTAAGCCTAATCTTAAAAATAGAGAGGGTGTCTCCCTCCTGAATCCATTCTGGGAGCTGGTTCCACAAAAGAAGGCTGAAGGCTCCGCGTCCTATTCTACTCAAGTATCCTCCTAATGGCCACTTGATTTGACTTGCTTCTTTAACAGCATTAAAAAAAGGAAAAGGTTACAGCTTGGTACAATAAATGGTTTTGACCTCCATGGGTAGTTTTCCCCATCATAACAGCTGTACAGTTGGAGAATGTTTGGATTTGTGGAGTAAAGGGCACGCCCCTTTGATTGACAGGCATTCTAACACACTAGTTATAGCTAATTGCTTTTTGCTAGGCCAAACCTCCACTGAACTGTGTATTATGTGTTTGTGCTCTTTCTGCCTTTTGGAGCATTTTTAATTGAATGATCTGATAAATAATATAGCATGCTGTGTGTCATCACACCAAAGAAAGCAGTGAGTAATCCTTGGACAGAGTGTGGTTTGGGCATGCACATGATTGTCGAAACATCTACATGTCACTGTGAATGATGGTGCATAATCGTCTACAGCCTGTTCAAGTTTGTGCCTCAGTTATGCCGAGTGAAATTCTAGCATTTTATTAGTCTGTAAACACTCATTAGCAGATCTGAGTGTATGTGCATTACCTTGCTAACATTAGCTGATATCTTGGCGCGCCATCATCTTCTTCAAGGTAACTTCTGGCTTAAAAACAAGCAAACAGCAGCAACAACAAAATGCTAAAGTTGAGACTTTCAAAAGGATCTCCAAAACCAGTGGGTGACATCAACGGTGGCTGTGTTCATCAGTGTGTGGTCAGTCCCCACAGACTGCCATGTTAATGTGCCCAACTTTACAGCAAACTTACCTGTTTACATTGTATTAAGGCTTAAAGTTATTCACTATTATGGGCATGAACGCTTATGTGACAAGTGGCGCTGACTAGGCCCAGCTTTCTACTAAGCATCCTCAGCTTGTTCGATTTACTGAACTGGACCACTGAGCTGTTCACAGTGTTATTGTATTCTATGCTCAATATTCCATTCATACTGTGTTAAGAATATGTTCAAAGCCATCAATTTTACTTAAAAAAACAGCAAGGCATAAAACATACTGACATATTCATTTGGTTGTAGATCAAACAAACAAAAATAAGTTAATCTGTAGCACTGGTAGGTGTTTTGTCTTCCTTTTAAACAAAGCTATAATTGTCCATTTGACCCCATTTTGAATCTTTATCCTGGGCGAAGTTTTTCGCTCTAATTTCATATTTCCTAGACAAGCGTGACAATGTTAATTTTTCACGTTTAACACTCAACCAAAAGATGAACGTTTCCCAAAATGTTGGACTTTCTGTGTGAACAGCATCCCTTCTCTCTGACAACCCTACTTTTCCTGAAATGATAATAGGTGTTCAGACTGTCTAAGACTGTTTGAAATAGTTTGCACAACTACATTAAAATCCTCCCTACAGCTTTGTGCATTAATAATTTATCGTTCCGGAAAGGACCATTCTTCACAAAGATGACTATTACTTTTGATTCCTGAGTAGTAAATTTTACAGCTGATACTTAAGTGCAAGTTCTTTTGTAAGGTTGCACGTGAATTGTTGCCGTAAATTTAATTCCAAGGACTAAAATAGGATCTCAAAAGAATGCCCAGAAAGATATATAATCCATTTATTTCTTCAAGTGTGGTCTTTAAAATAGTGCAGTATCATGTATTGGGCTGTCCAGTTTCTATTTAATGATTTACTCCTTCCAAACTTCAGTGGAAACATAAGCTTTTACATCCCTTTGAATGTCTTGTGTAGTGCAACAGAGCGTAATGTCGGCTTTCATTACTGGAATTGGAGTTTTTCAGAGAGTACAGGCTGGAGTTTGTCCAGACAGCCTTGTTGAAATTTGCTGTGTTGATTAACATTTTTAAAAAAGAAGTCACTCAGTGTCGCTGTCACTGCCCATAAAAAGTGTAGCCCAAAGGACATTAAGTGGAGGATTTATGGCCCCTATATATTTGAGTGGAGGGCTGCTAAACCTTATGAAGTCTCTCTTGGCACGGTAAGGTTTTGCTTTCTCTGTCTCGCTCTGTTGGTTTTTTCCCTGTTGCTTCAGAGTGCCTACAATTTCCCTTTCTTTATTTTCCTTGGCATTTAAAGAGCACAGCGCTCTGTTGAATGTACTCATTCAATAGTGAGCTTTTCAACACAGACACACACACGGATACATTAGAACACAGACCTATGTACACACACAAAGAAAGAAGCCATGTACATGCAGAGAGTAGACCCTGACTCTCCGGCTCAATGCCACAGGACGCTGGAACCCAGCGAGTATCAAACATACACCGGGTCTGAAAGCATTTCTACCTGTCTGTGTTCGTTATTGTTGGGGGGGCATTAATTGATTGGCTTGCTTTCTGTTCCCGTTTGTAAAGTGGATTTAGTCCTGGCTTTATGAAGGCTGCTGAAATCTATTCAGACCATTCTCTTTGCCTGGTGGAGCAGAGCACAGCAGTGGAGCAGCCGCTGTCTCTGACTTTATTGGTGGAAATTGCCCTTGCACATTTTAATCTGCCATCTCCCGGGGTCTCATAACACTTTATGGCTTTATATGTCTCATCAGGTTTTATATTCTATGATCACACAAAAGATGACTTTCCGCTTTTTATGTCTTTGATCTCCTTTTTGGCTTTTCAGTCACATCAATTTTTTTCTTAAGATATTTCCAGCTAAATGAGTGGATGATGTTATGAGGCTCTAAGAAGAGTTGAAGTATTGTTTTTACACTTCAGTACAAGAGTTAAAAAAGACGTGCACTTACTATTGCACTGAAATAGAAAGAAATATGTCTTTTATGAATGCTGTATGTGCGTCAGTATGGTTAAACTAATGAATAGAAACAGTCACATGGGAGAGATCAAACCGTGTTTGTACAGCTACAGTTTATGATCTGCTTTTTTTATGTACACACTTCAAACTATGTTCCAGTAATTAAACATTTAGCTGTTTTTCTCTCCCATAAAAACAGCCCACGTGCACCTCGAGGCTATCAGGATCTTCTGTAATTCTAAGAGAGAATAATTGGAGAAAAAAAAATTGTCAGGATCAAATCATCAAAAATAGTGACATTACTCAGTTTGACTCATATAAGCTGCAGCTTTCTGTGCATGGCTTGTTTGTTTTTTTTTAAACACACATGCACACACAGTAACAGCTAATGCAGATGGTTCTATATCCACATCTGGCAACAGCTGGAGTTGTGGGGACATCTGTTCCATCCTAGTTGGAGACAGAGTGGGATTCTGCTGCTTTTATACTGACCATCTTTTACATATATTCACTTTTCAATCCACTGCAGCACCACAACAGCCAAAATCCTACACCAGCGGGGCTCTCGTACTTTCCCCCTAGTCAGACGGAGCAGTCTATTACGCTCGCCCAAGGGGAACAAATGTCTGCTCAAATCACATACTTTACACTCTCACACGTATTGTTTCCTTGTCTTTGTTTTCTTGCTTGTGTGACTTCACTGAAATTTCTTTCTTTGTTCTTTTATTTCTGCTTTATTTCTCTCATTTCTGTCCCCCCCCCCACCTTTTTTTTCCCATGTCCCTCCCCCACTTTAATGATATGTCCACATATTATCAAAGTGGCTGGTGACTCATAATTAACTGCATGGAACACATACAGCCAGCTGTATGTGGGAGACACGAGATCATTTCAAAAGCAGCGAGGGTTTGTGGTCATTTTGTCACCTCGTTTGATGACATCTTGCCATCAGAAGCTAACTCTGCCTCTCCAAAAACAAACAAACAAACAAACAAAAAATATCTCAGTTATTATGGTCAGGTCTGTGCAGTTTTTTATTTATTTTTTAAATAGACTGAAAAGATGCAAATAATTAAATCTGGGACAAAAAGAACATGGAAACTCAAATACGGTTCAAGACACACGACCTGTCGTCTAATTTCACTCCCCAGTTCTTCTTTCTGGAGAGATCCATGAGACCCATTTCCTTTCTCCTCCATCACCTCCCACTACTCTACATCTTACTTTTTACTTGCCACATTCTGCAATCAATCTGGTGTTCATTTTATCTAATGAGCTCACTAGGTTGTCTTAAGCAATGGTGATTGATAATAATGGCTTAGAAATGTCTCATTGATTCAGTCCTGTATCAGGCTAGTAAAGTAAAGGCTCTCTCTTCATTAAAATCACAGGTCATCAACTGAACAGTCTGTCCTACTCTCTGTTTTTCCCTGTATCGGGTTGGCAAGTCCTTTGTTTTTGACTGCCCCTCCCCCAATCTAATTTATCATAAGTGAAGCTGGTTTGTAGTTAACGCATCTGCACAGCCTGCTGATATTCATTTCTGTAAGGCTTCCTGAACTAAAGTGTGAAAATGCTTTATCTTATATTACTGCTTTTTAGAATATACCATCCTCCAGGCTTTACAATATTTTGCACCTTTAAACAGACCGGTGAGTGTTAGCGAATGTGCACAGTAGACATCATCTTATTGTAGCCAATCAAAACAAAGGAAATGTGTTACAGTTGGTCAGTTTGCTGGAAGTCTTTAATTTTTATGGCTGGGCTTCTTAATAGCCATGACTGATGGAGCCATTTGACTTTAAAGCTGTAGGAGCTCCTGTTTGTTATGCAGGCAAGATTATGAGGCCACTGGCAATATGTTTGAAAACATATTACTGCTTTAGGCATATACCCTTTGTATGTTTACATTCGCATGTGTGAGAGGTCGTACATGAGAAGGAGATGGAAANGGGGGTGTATGTGACAGAATTTGCACCTACATTAACAGTGCACAGTCAGCATGCGAGCTCAAATCACTTCAGTAGTTTCACATCAACCAATTTAATGGTGCAATCCCGACCAGTGAAGTTTTTATTCCAAATCCTGTCCATAATCTAATGGCCTTTGAAAGTCTGCCACTTCCCCCTGGCTGACAGGTTGTGCATTTGGATCTAATTGAATCCATTTACATCCTGCACAAATGGAAAGCACATGGAGGCCTTCCCACCTGGTTTTGATCAGCTACTGAGTTGGGAGAACCGCACTCTTTGGAGTCCGCCTTGTGCCAGCAGGGGTACGCTGCCGAGTGAAAGATGGAGAGAGAAGGAAGAGAGGACACATTTTGATATCACCCTTGGCTCTAATTAAATTCAGTTTGAGTTCTGTTGCCCCTTTATAATTTTGAGTGTCGCTGTCTGTCTGGCAGACTGCAGTCTTTTGCAGTTGTGATATTCTGCCACAAGGGGGAGTCTGGTAATACCCATTCCTGTATTGCTGCTTCTGTAGGCCCAAGAGCTTTCATCACTAAAGTATGGGCAGATCTTTTCAGGTTTGATATTAGATAGAATATCAATGCATTTTTGCATGTACAGATCCACAGGGGGTTTCCAAAATATTACAGTAGTTTGAAGGATAATTACAAGCCTGTGTTGTAGCCTTTAATATCATTTGGCGATCAACAGGTTTGAGTTTTTTAAGCACCTAAGGACAAATAGGACTCAAAAGAGGTCAAATCATTTGCACCTAAACTGCAGGGTTGTATTAAATGGCACAGATTGCCTTTGTTAGGTTTCTCTTTATGTTGGTCTTCACCTTACAGTGTAATAGTGTTTAAACTGGTATTAAAGGAACAAAGAAAAAATGCCCACAGGATTAGTGGGCATGCTGGTGCTATTGCTGACTGTACTTGGTTTTAGGGATAGGTCATAAAAATGTTAAAGATAGTTAGTCAAAGTTCCCTGGGGGGGTTACACCTGTGTACCATTGTTTTGATCAAGGAGCTTTAGCAGTCATGACATCTGCAAATTATCTTCCCATATAGAACTACATCCTCAAGAAATTTTTGGATGAAGCTGGAGATCTTGTGGATTCTCTTTGGGTACTGCATCTTCCTCCCGCAATCCAAAAACATGCGGGGGTTTTGTGACTCTCTGTATCAGCCTCACTACAGACTGGCGATCTGTCCAGTGTGTACCCCACCTCTTGCCCTTTGACAGCTGGTATAGGCTGCAGCCCCCCGAACCTGAACTGGATAAGCAGACAAAGACTGATGGATATATTTTCTCTCAAATTGGTTTTTTTCAATGACCACAAATACGTTTTTACAACCTAATTTTGCTGGTTCTTTTCTCAGTTTCATTCACTCTCTTTCAGGCAATACTGGCAACCATAAAAAAAAAAGCAGATTAGTCTCTAAAAAAATGGCTAATGCTGTGAAACCACATCAAACCATAATCAAATCAACCTTGCCAAGTACTTTTGGTGCCCGGGTGAAAGATCTGCATTTGACCTCCACACGCTCCTCTTTCGAATATAAAGCTCCCTAGTAGCAGGAGCAGCTGCTATTACTATTAAAGAAAGAAATCTGTTAGCTATCAAGAAGACAATGCATTCACACACAGGCACACCAGCTGAGAAAGATATACCTCTGCTGCCTTTCATTCAAAGCATGATAAAGAATGCAGTTTAGTTGTGTAGGAATGTAAGAGGCTATTTGTGCATCACCAGCAGTAGCTTTGTATACTGCACATTGCCTGCAAACGTTAGAGTACTGTCGTTATTTTAAAGACAATTTCCCAACACTGTTCTTTTCACTTTAAATATGCTTTCTCTGCAGTGCTGATGTATTGTCCATAACATGGCTAAAGCATCCCTGTCTTCTGAAGGGAAACATGGGAGTGGAGAGTGGCGTTGGTGTGTCTTTTTGCATATACACCAAATTACATAGTGCAGCTGCTGTAGACGGCCTACATTCATTTAGGTCTGCAAACAGATATGGTTATTGGAGCAATAGGTAACATCATGACCTTCATCAGTTCCCGCTCGGTCCATCCAGCCCCACCTCCTGCCACATCTGGTTTGACCATCTCAACCCCAAAAACCCCTGCTAGCCACCCCCACCTGCACCTCATCAATCCTCTGTGTCATCATTGCCACACTTCTGGCTATTGCTAAAGTAAGCCACGACACGAAGACGTGAAAATGATGAATGGACTTTTCCGGACAGGAAGCGTCCATGTTTGAAGAGACACCCCACCCTCAGTCGTCTTTCCGATCCATTTTTCACTTTCTTGCATCTGCCATGTCTCTCAGTTGTCTGTCCTCTTTGCATCAATGGAAACCCAGTTCCACAAAAATAGGCCTTAAAAGGATGGTTTGCCTTTTTTTTTTCTTCATATTTTCTCTACAAAGTTGAATCCTCACAAAGCCATTTGTCTATATTTAGTCTGTTGGTCATGAGCAACACTCAGAAAATGTGTTTTCTGCAAACTTTGACTGTATGAAGGGAGCTTTAAAAAATCCCTAAATACGTGTTATCCATTTTCTCCTTTTGTACAGCCTTTTTTCAATATTTTCAGCCAAACACATGCAGTTCTCTCCAGTTTAGCAGTCACACACCCCAAAAAGAAGAGTTACAATGAACTTTGACTGTCTCTATGGCATCTTTTGTTGTGTCTACATACCTATAGTAGAGTCATTCATTGCTGGAAAATGCCATCCATTAACTGTTATACAAGTTGCTGTATTTTTATGGTTGTTGATGTGAAAAGACCCACTGTGTTCCAAAAGAGCCATTATCAATCCAAATCTCCATAACTCTTGGCTCTGAAGCTACTTTCCAACACTTGCATATTGTTCCTGAATGCCACAGAAGTTTTTATAACTGCTCCTGACTGAGATATTCATCGTAAATGTTGGTCAGACATGATTATTACATTCATGAATGATAGTAGTTTTCACTGTCACACAGTTTTTAAGTTTATCTCAGGGTGTATGTTAAGGCTTTGGGTGCATGTTTTTTGAACAGAGCCAGCTCCTCAAATCCGTCTATAGTCTTTGCTTGCATTTTGCTCCCATGAACTCTAGCTTCCAATATCAGACCAAAGAAACACTCCCTTGTTCCTATGTTCCCTCAGGGCAGAGTGGCAGTGCTAGATATTTAAGAGATTTAAGCCTCCTTTGTCAAGGAGACTGAAGCCACTCCTTCTTTTTTCCCCGTTAAAGCGCGGTATACCAGCTGGGCTTTAATACAATATTTTCATCATCTGTAGATTAAGACGGGCAAGGTATGTTTCCATCAAAAAGAGTGGGGAATAAGACATCCACTGAAGTTAAAGAAGTTTTCTTGAGCTCATTTGTTTTCCAAGCCTTTCAGAAAGAAATCTCTATGGAACTGCACAGTTTGTCTGACATCACTTATTTCTTATAAGACAAACTGCTCTTGTTAAATCTGCTCTGCACAGCAGGACAGATGTGAATATTCAATAAAAGATACAAAACTGCAGGTAAACACTCCAACAAGATGGTTTTTTGGTGTTTGCGTTTAATTTCTCGATGACACGTATTCCATCACAGCATTTCAGTGTGAATATATTGAGAGATCCCCTTTCTTGTAATTTGATTAGTGGACCAGGATTACAGGCAGCCCTCTCTCATTTACTATTACTAAGAAGAAAACAATTAAGCTATACGTGTTAGCTATCAAGGAGATAACGCGCCCGTGCAGAGGCAAACCACTAGATAAAACACACACACACACACACACACACACACACACACACACACACACACACGTTTCATTTAATCCTTTATGATGCGCCTGGAATTTATAATGATTTTAATTAGAAAAGGTGCGGTAGGAGTCTACTCCATGGCAATGCTGACACTCCAGGGTGCCTCGAGCCAATTAAAAATATGTGCTGATCAAACAGTCTGCCCTCACCGTGTACGACTATCCCCGGAGCCTCTGCTGCTGCAGAGGGATGGACAAGCTCAGGGCCTCTTGCTCTCACCGCACAGGCTACAGAGCAGCCAGCAGCTCCACTCGACACTCTCCACCCTGAGATCTGGTTCAAGGCTCAGTTATTCCCATTAGCCATATATGACGGAGGGTAACGAAGGCCTAAGCAGTGAGCAGAATCCCCATAAGAAAAATCCATCAGTTCACAATCAAACATTTGTGAGAAAATGTCGCACACCCATTTGATCCCAAAAGAGATCTTTTTCCTCCCCACAAGGGAACAGGCACAGCCCACTTTGCTCTCACACTTGGAGTGAGAATTATATGACAATTTAGAGTGACAATTAAGCCTGGTATTAATTACATTGTTCCTTTTGTTTCAAGAAATCCCTGCGATGTTGCCAGACCCAGGAGTGCTCAAAATAGATAAATTTAAATGAATGTGAAATCTTCTTATATTTTCCAAATGTTAATATTCTTGAGGAATCCTTCATCTCTGTCATATCCTTTTCTCCCCTCTCTCTGTGAAGCCCCTCCTCCCTCTATCATTAGGCATCTCTGTCCCTAGTGATTAATGACACTAATGAGCATGTGCAGCCATTCACTCCGCCACACATTATTCTATTCTCTGGCCTAGGCCATGTGTCATGTCCTCTTGAGGATGAAGAACATGGCTTCCTGGTCATATTCAAGCAAATAAGAATATTAACCTTTTGCTTTTGCAATAAATGTTTTTTTGTTTTGTTTTTTTTTTTTTGGGGGGGGGGGTGCAGTTGATGCACATTCACACATACATAAACAAAAACAAACAGCATGGCTTGAATTTGAAAATCATGACCACTTAATAAGGAAAGAAAAAAAATGTGTAAACACTAGAGGCACAAATGAAGTTATACTTAAAGTTACACTTGCTGTTTGCATTTAAAGTCAGCCCGGTAAACACTGGAAAATTATTTAAATGAAGTTTTTTGCTTGTTTGTTTTTAGCACGTGCTCAGTTCAGGAAAATGTGAAAGCACTAACTTTCTGAAAGGGCGCCCATTTATATGAAGTTCATAGTGAGATCATCATCATCATCAACAACAACAACAACAACAACAAAAATCATTTCTCTCTTGCTTTGTGACTCTGCTGGTTTGGCATCTCAATGAGGGGTTATTGATGATATTAGAGCACATGTTGCTTATTGAACTGACAGCGTCTGATGCAATTTCTGCTTTTTTCCGCTCCAGCATTGCTGCAATGGATCTGGCACTGTTAAACTTTTATCTTTGGCAGACACTGCAGGCTTGTCAGGTGAGCAACAGGAAATCATAGCTGCATATTTGAAGATCCATAAAGAAGGTTGTATTTGTATTAGCCAGGGCCCTGAAATACAGCTGCTCACTTTTATGTTGGAATCCCAATTGGCCATTGGGATGTGAAATTATTATGACAGAAGGGCCATCTGCTATTGGAGACCACAATACCATGCAGGAAAACTGGTTTAGGCCTTGCAGTGGACACTTTTAATTGGATGCTTCATGCAAAAAATATATACATGTCATATAAACTCATTTGCTGGAATGATGGCTGAATGGATTTATAGTAGCCCACAAACAGACACATGGAGTGACAGTGACATGACAAGAAGGAGAGATGCTTAGAAGGAAAATAAATCAAAGGCAGACACGCGGGCACTATTATTATATTCTTGTTATTGCTTTACAATCAATGCACCACATCAGATAGCTGTGAAGGAACGCTTAGTTTTACTCCAATTGTTCTGCCTGTTATTGGCAGTCATGCCATTTTTAACATGTCCTGACTTCAGCGCATTTAACTAAAAGCCACACAGTTTTAGCCGGGGCCGCAGCCTGCTGTGCTGCGAGGCTTGAATCACTGAATCTCTATTGATCATTCATCAGTAACTGGGGGCTCAGGCTCAGCATCTTCTTGATTCAGCAGCGGTTCCGTGTTATGCTCTGGTTTCATTTCCTGGCCTTAAACATGCTCTGCTCTGCAGCCTCTAATAGTGACTGCTTCATATGCTGTAGTAAAGTCATAATGGAGTGTTGTAGTGACGACACTGTTTTACTATTTTTGTAAGCTATAAAGTGTGTGTGTGTGTGTGTGTGTGTGTGTGTGTGTGTGTGTGTGTGTGTGTGTGTGTGCTTTATCATTGATTTATTTGAAGCTTCTCTATGACTTATATGTGTTATTGGTAATTATCATCTAGTATCTTGATCATTACATATGAGAGTTTTTTTTTTTTTTGCTGATTCACAGTGAGGAGAAGCTTAACCCAAATAACCCACGTTATAGTGAAATTTCAAGCTAATCTGGGCTCTTATCATTTTAAAACTCATCTGCATGCAAAGAATTTTATCAGTTTGTTAACAATCATCTTAAAGCGGGCTTTGCAACATAATTTCTCTTACATCACAAAGCAAGCAGGGAAAAGTCTTCATTTGAACTATTTCACAGCCAGCAGAAATCCTTTAGTATTGAAACTGGCTATTGAAATCAAAAATATCCTAATAAACCAGTCCTAACAAGGATTCATGGTGTTGTGAGGGAGAGAGAAGTGTGTGTGTGTGTGTGTGTGTGTGTG
>JASGAU010406944.1:14697-26916 GCA_030220045.1 Australoheros facetus
CTAACAGAAAGCTGGCCAAAGACTGAGCCAATATTCCCCACAGGGATCATTAAAATTTAATCTTATCTTAGCATAATCATTGAGCACTGCCTCTGAGTGGGCTGTTTTAATCCAGCCCTTGTAGTATTTATATTAACCTCTTAATTTTCAGATGAGAAATGGAGTCACATTCACTCCACAGGCTCAAACAGCTAAAGTGAAGACTAATTTTACTTTATTCCTGCATGGATAAGAGTCTTATCCTCCTCCAGTTGGCGGCATTTTCATTACACACAATCCTTGAATCCCAATTCAGCCTCACACGTCTTACCAGGCAATAATCAAGATATCAAAAAGGTTAATGCTTTTAATGGCTATATTGCAATTTATTGGTTGTATTAAATGCCTTGTTTTAGCTAGCTAGATAAACTGATGCCATCCAGGATTACAGATCCGAACACGTGTAAACAAGCTGAACATAGCCAGGCTCTTTTTACATAAGCTAGTTTGGCAAAACCTAAAAACCCAGTCAGAGAAAACGGGTATCACGACGGTGGGTATCAACTTTTTTAACTCGGGATTTTTGCGCGCTCACATAAAAGGGGTCTTTTGCTGCACCATGTGATTCTTCTTCTGCACAATACGGATCAGCTGAGCCGCTATCAGAGGGACTGTGGACAGAAATCTATAAAGAACATAAAAGAAATAAGTGAAATGAAACACTTGCTACAAATAAGACAAGGCAGTAATCCTGAAGAAACTGTTATATTCTTGTGATCAAATCACAAGAGTGCACAGAGCAGTAAAATATATCACCTCAAGATAATTATTTTAACTGCCCAGTGTGCTTAATGCTGCTGTTTATTTCTAAAGAGGCAGCTGCACACTAGAGCTCAGAAACCGCACAAATTTAGACGCTCATGTCTGACCGTCCCACAGCTTAATAGAGATGTGGAAAATCCCTTTGGTTTGCTCGATTAAAGTGAAATTAATTTTCTTGAATGAACATTCTGTGATAAAACGGCCTACAAATGTAGCTGATATACACTACTGGAATAGCAGTTAATCGAGGAGATGAGAAAATTACTTTGTGATCGAGAAACTTTTTATGCTCTGTGCTAATCTGCTGCCAACTGAACACATGCAGATTTCAGTAACAGTGCAACGCACACTGCAACTTTACAGCAGGGCTTCATTCAGTGGTGTTGGTAAGGGACGGCTTAACAAGTTACGTATATAAAACGGTATATACAGGAGATAGTCACATTTACACGATGCTGTAAAGAAAACGACAAAGTGACGATTTTAAAACCTAAACCCTAAAACGTAGCCTGCTTATGGGTTCCAGCCAAGTCTAGCCAGGTCAAAAGAGCCACCTCTGTGACACTGAAAACTCTGACTTTAGGCTTTTCTGCTTTAGATCCCCAAACGGCTGATTTGAAATTCATTGGGTGCATCTCAGCAGTCCACAGGCTCCTCATCTCATTTCTTCCACTTACAGACAGCAGTGAATGCAACATTGAGATGTACTGAGAAGCTGTGTTAGTGAGGGGAAGAGTATGTAAAAGGAGACAATTGACAGGCAGCTGAGATGCACCACAGGATTATTAACAAGGGGCAAGTTCCAGGTCTTACAAGTCTGCATACATCAAAGTTGAATACTGTGTAAGTCTAAATTTTCAGTTTAATGGTATACTGCTCATCATGTACTTAAGTCTTTCTAAAGCACTCTGAATTTCTTGATTTAAATGTATTTAAAAGAATATATGCATCTCACTCTTTAGGCATGAATTATGCTTCTACGTCAGCTGTTTGCAGAACCTACATACTTAACCAGAAATCCCCTCTGTACCCTATGTGGTAATCACAATCCTTGAAGGCTGCGTCCACCCGACATGTACATTTTGGAGCGGTACACATCAGGTTACAGTGTTGGTTTCAGAGGGGACTTCCTGTGATGTACGTAGGACCGACGCAGAACCATAATTAAGGCTTTGGCTGTAAAACTTCTGCTAACCTGGAACAAACCCCCATAATCACACCATTTACTTTCAAACCCCGTCCCCCCCACCCTCTGCATTCCCATTTGGGCTTGCACCCTGAGAATGCAGCCCCCTTCCCAGTACTCACCCTGCCACAGTCCCTCCCTGTGTCTGTACTCACCCGGCCCCCATACTGTAGCATGGGCGCTGGGAGGACACGCCCTGTCACCTCTGTCATGTCATTGTGCACGACAATGCCAAATTCCTTCAGGTAAGGGTCCGGGCCCCCGACCATGCTGTTACTTTTGACCTGAGAAAGGGCAAGGAAGACGGGCTCACATGAATCACATTAGAATTAAATTGCCAGGGACTGCAGACGACAGCTAAATCTGGCACACTGACATGATGGACCCAAGAGCTCCCATTTAAAGATGTGCAATGTCCTTTTTAAATAAAAACACAGCTGCTCAAAGCTTCCAATTTTCCTTTAGTCATCATTTAGACATGACTGAGTTCAAAGCAGCTGCTGTAACTAAACAAACTTAGAAAAATACAGCAAACCCAAACAGGGACCCAGCACTCACCAGTCTGCTGATCTCCTCCTGTCTGTCGGGGGCTGAGCGGGCTGTAGCTTTAATCATGGTTGATGTCTGGTTGTCTGTAAGTTTCTTGATACAGCGCTGGCCTGCTACTATGTTACAGACCTACAAGAGGATGAATGGACATTAATTAAACAAAAATCAGATAAGAGGAACCACAGTGGAAAATTTTAAAAAAGGAAATGTTACCATGTTATTAAAAAAGGAATATTGCGTGACAAAATTTTTTTTTTGTTAGAAAAATTCTCACCTCTAGGGGAAGGTAGGTGTGCTTCTGTTCCTGTCCTACTTGCAGACAGGGCAAATGTGGATACTTGAGCTGTAGATTGTACTTCTGCTTGAAATACTGAGCTACTGTGCACTCCATGGCCTGGCCGTTCTCAAGCTGTAAGGGGAACCTGTGCATAAATGGAGAACGTGGACAAGCCACACAGAGGTCTAGATGAGTATGAATAAATAAAGAGAAAAATGTCAGCCCAGTAAGCCCGTAAGGGTACGGCTCTCGGTACAGTTCACTACAGTGCTTTTGCTGACGAGTGCAGGATTGCCACTTACGTCTGGTGGCTGGCAGGTCTGCGCGTGACATTGCAAACTCGATACTTCCTCTTCATCTGACCACAGTGTGTGACCTCAACTTTCAAGCCTGTTTAAAAAACGCAAGATCGATTACAAAACACTAACTGAAAATACATTATTGTGTTTACCTTTAGCAGGTTTAGCAGTCAGTTGTTCTAAGGTTGTTTTGAGGTCATGACAAATATCAATGCTGACAGACCGGCTAGCTGCGCTTTTCTTTCAGACAGAAAATTGTGCTAAAGAAACCTCACAAGTGTGAAGAAAAGTTAGATTATCTGACTCTGGAAGACTTCTGGGTGGCCCGTTGTTGTGAAATTACCCATGAACACATGGAGTTTCTGTATTTTTGCTTAAAGAAAAAAGTTTGTTTCAGATTTTCTGTTTCTGTCACTTTGTGTGAATCCAACCTCTAGTTTCTGTTCCCTAGTTAACAAATGATCAGAAATGATTTAGGTATAGCAGTGTGTGTCGGCCAGGCCAACACTTACAGTCTCTGCTGCAATGCTAAACAAAAAGTCGTTCAGAATGTGTGCGTGTGTGTCAGTGGCCTCCCCCGCTCGGTCAAATTCACAACTCTTGTAGTGCGTTTGCTGGTCATGTGCTCACCTCTTATTTCCTTGGTGAATTTGACACGCTGCGAGTCAGTCAGTGGTTTGGTCTGTTCATTGATGTTTTGTATATCAAGCACCTCGCACATGAACTCGATCACAGGCTGAGCACGGTAGAAAGCAGTAGCTGACACTGTTTAAAAAAAAAAAAGAAGAAAAAAAAAAGAAAGTCAGTCAACTTATAAATCAGTAAATGAGGAAACCTGTCAATAGCAGTCAGACTGAACCTGAACTGAGCCACACTGAACCAAACATCACACTTTTGTGGACACATCAGGATCTGACAGACATTTCTGTCCACTTAGTTATTTTAGGACCAACAAAAACACTTCTGTTAACATCCACCGTCTGACAGACTGCAGGTGCACTTTAAAAGACAGGTGCTTTGTCCAAGTACTTCGAGTGCAATATTGACGCTTATCTTTGAGTGATTTCATTTTTAGGGTACCTTTCACTTGTACTCCACATTTTTAATTAAAAAATAAAACCTTCAGTTTTACAAACACAATATAAGATCACTTATAATGCACTTTTATAGAGTAATATATTATGACACTTAATATGGATTGCCAAGGCTTTTGTTTGTAACACTTTCAACTGTCTTCCTTCCAATCATTTCTTTACAAGCTACTTGTACATGTGAGACGTTATTGTAAATAAAATATGCAACAACAAATCGATGAAGTGCAAACTCACATTAGCCAAAGGAAATCAATGTTTCTACTCTAATGGTGTCACAAGACTGTGGAAAATACAGTTGTAAAAGGAAGCAGTTAGCGATAAAAACTCACTGGTCACGTTATTAGATGAACCTTGCTAGTACTGGGGTGGACATCCTTTTGAATCAGAACTTAACTCTGGCATAGATTCAACAAGGTGCTGGAAACATTCCTCAGATTTTGGTCCATATTGACATGATAGCATCAACACAGTTGCTGCAGACTTGTTGGCTGTACACCCACCACATCCCAAAGCTCTGTTTGATTTAGATCTGGTGACTGGAGGCTGAGTACAGTGAACCGATTATGTTAAGAAACCAGTTTGTGCTAAATTCTGACCTTAGCATCAAAGCGTTGCAGCAGAAATAGAGACTCAGATCAGGCAACTTTTTTTTTTTTTTTCAATCTTTTACTGTCCAATTTTGGTGAGCCTGTGTAAACTGTAGCCTCAATTTCCTAACAGGACTAGCACCTAGTGTGGTCTTCTGCTGCTGTAGCACATATGCTTAAAGATGCTCTTGTTTGATAACAAGTGGTTACAGTTGCCTTCCTCAGCTGGAAGTAGCCTGTCCTTTTTCCTCTGACATCAACATCCAGATAACTGCTGCTCACTGGATACTTGCTCTTTTTCAGACCCTTCTAAACCCTAGAGATAGTTGTTTGGAAATTAATAAAAAAAAAAATAAAAAAAGCGGCAGATCAGCAGACTCTGAAACACTCAGAGCAACCTGCCTGGCACCAACAACCATGCCACATTCACAGTCCTTTAAAATAACCTCTCTCCTCCATTCTGATACTCTGAACTTCAAGAGGTCCTCTTGAGCATGTCTAACTGCAGGTCAGGTCTTACCATCAATGTTGAGCATCATGTTCCACATGGCAGGACGGACGGACTGATGGAAACCAAACCACACCTCCCTGCCTCCACCAAGTGGATGGTAGTAACCCTCCGGGGGAGAGAAAAACGATCGCCCCACTGGAGTGTACCTGTGTATGACCAAAACAAATGTCAGTTTTACAGATCATCAAATGCTGTAGCATTTAATAAATTAACCTTCAGATGTTCACATACAGACTGTGCTGAGCTACAATAGCTGTTGGAAAATTAAAGCTATCATACTGCAAGACTGGATTAGCTCAACAAGACTGCAGGATATTAAGCAACAGGAATGATAAAAATACATCACATGCTTTTTCACATCTTTTCTTATTGCCTTTAAGTGATAGGTGAAAAGCCGTACCTCATGGAAGGCAGATGCCGCGTGATGACATCCAGAGCCTGAACTGAGTCCTCTGGGACCTCATTAAGGTGACCCGACAGGGCTTCCAGGAGCATCTGAAGACTGACCACAGACACCCACTGCAAGGACACCTTAAATGTCTGATCCTTCCCCTCACCAGGCAGGGTGACCTCCAGATCCACCTGAGGACAGTGTGAGCGAGAGGAGAAAAGGCAAAGAGTGAGAAAACAAAAAAGTGGGGGAAATTAACTGGAAAATGTGACGGGNATATCCAATAAAAATCCAAAGGCAGAGTAGACTCAGGTAGGAAAACAGAAATACAGCTCTTTCAAATGACAAATACATGAGTTTGATGAAGTCTGTTCACATAAATTTTCACTATCTGACTTGGTCAGTTCAAATGAGTCACTGAAATATTAATATCTGCAAACAGTAATTCTATTAAAATTGCTCTGAAAAAGACCCCTCCATGGAGACCAGCATGGATCACACATTCCCGATCCAGACTTTCCTAAAAAATCCAGTTGGAAACCTTCCACTCTCAATGTAGTCTGGCTTCTCAAGTTGAGCCAATAACCCAATTAAAGTGCCTGCCACTTCCTTCTTAAAATATGATCTACAATCACTGAGGTATGCCATTAAATACAAAACACTTCTCCCTTTATGGAGCATTAGAGCTGACAGTTTATGTGCCTCAAATACCAACCCTGTCCCTCCCTATTGGCAGTGGATGTGCTGTGTACATGTTCCTCTTCCCGTCGTAGCCAGGCTGTCGGTCACCAAAGATCTGCATCTTGAAATGCCGCACCATGGTATCCACTACCTCCCTTTAAAAGACAGACAACAGGATGGTCAAGGCACATAACCTTAGTCAGTCTGGTTGTAAAAGCAAAAGATCAAAATAATCAATATCTCCATCCATCTTTACCTGTTAACCCTTCGAGGCCGTTTCTCAGGCTTGATCTCAATATCATAGTGATAGACATCAATCTTGGGAATCTGCACCTGGAAGTGGTTGGCAAGGAGCCGGATGGGTTTCCCCACCGTGCCAAGGCCGGGACGCCGTGGAGGCTGAAACAGAGAAGTAGGAGCGGGCGGGCCTGAAAGGAAAAGATGAGTTTTTTTTTTTTTTAAATCATTAGTCATGTCACAACAGCAACCTATTGAATCTCTCAGTTCCACATTTATGTTAAACTTCATATAAAGCATTGTTGACAGTTAACTTGCATGTACAAAAAGGCGGTAACAGCTCGTTTATCTTTCCACTAAATGTCAACCTTGAAGGACAAATGTGCGCTGCCCAACGCCAAGCTCATTGCAACCTCTCATTAGTGACACCTGCTTGAATGCACTGAAATGGCCTCATAAACCCTGAGGGACACATGCATGCTCCGACTGATCTGCAACTCTGGCCCCTGAACTACATGGGTCAACAAGGGGCTGGAGAAACAATGACCTCCAATTATCCTTCGGCCCGCCCACAGCTCCACCCAGACACAGGGCGCCCACCCTTTACGCCGAGACAAAGACCGAGCTCCTCTCAGACAGACAGCAGCAGGGCCATATGGAGGGGTGCCATGCAGAGAGTCTAGGATTACCGTTACAGTCCGCATCAAACTCCCGTATGCACAGAAAAGTGCACATACACATCGATGCCAGCAGATGAACATATAAAAGCCGCAAGGATCAGAGGAACACAACGTCAACACTTGAGTCATCTGTTAAAAGTAGCACATATGTAGGGAAGACCTCAGGCCTCTTGTAACAGTGAACCCGATAATGATTTATCTCCCAGACACTACTGATCTGCATCAACATGTAACGAAGGAGGCAATGTGATGCTTCCTCTGTCAAAATCATCAGTTGATGTGGCTAGCCATGCATCACTTCGCACAAGAGTGTGTAAAAGGCTCAAAAACCAAATATCCTTTTAATATAACTCACTATATGGAACAAAAAAAAGAACTTTGCATGCACAAAATTTACGAGCTTAAAAGTAAAAAAAATTACATATACACATAGTTCTGGCACCACTGAAGGAGGTTTCCTAATGCTTTTGTCAACTGACAGCTAAGGGACTTTGGGGNGGGGGGGGGGGGCCTTCACGCACCCACACGCTCCAGTTAACAACTGAAGCGTGAGAGCACCGACAATTGGGATCCTCCCCATCGCTTCCTAAAAACACGCTTCCCAACATGCCCTTATCTGGCCTGGGCCCCAGATCACCTCCCCCTGCTCCCCTGCCACCCAGTCCTCCTCCAGCATATGAACAAGCCATCAGTTCTCAAACATTATGTTTGATACTATGGGCACAAATAAAAAGCCATTTGTTGCACATCTGCTTTTTTTTTTTCCCCCATCATGACTTAAATGAAAATCCTCTGACTCATTTAAATTTGTCCTACTGGCCTCGTTACTTAAATCATCCCAAATGTTCTAAATTGTGCTTAGAGCTACAAGTCTCTGCGTATGTTGTATTTGTCATTCGTCTCGGTGTATGTCACAATTTACAAGCAGGATAACTTTATTATGTAACATTTTGTCTCTACTTGGGGTCAAAAGTTTGACCCTTCAATTGTGATGGACAACTGACTTACAACTGCTGTTCTACTGTTAATCACCCTCATCCTTTATGCACTTCTGTTTTAGCAGGAGTGCATAGGTCCAGGTATACTTCACTGTGGTACTTTGCACCACTACTACTACTACTTTATACTTTTACTTCATTACATCAATTTGGCAGATTTATCTATTAGTTTCTTTGCAGATTCCAATTCTGAAGTCATACCAAGGTAATCAAGTACAATTTTTACAAGTTAGAATAAAAGACTTACGACTTAAATAATCAATGTCTTAATCAATGTCTTAAGCAATTCCAATTTTTAAATTTAATCTTATGGCTCTAAATGACAAAATATTCAAACCTCACATACAAGAAGCAGTACATTTGGCATATTGTCCAAATCAAATATTGATTAAAATAGCCGCCTTCACTCTTGCAGTACTTCTAAGGTGTGTACAACAATAATTCCTCATGATATAATTTAACATAGTAGCAGAAAATGGGCAGATTTGCCCATCAAATTATTTTAATACAGGCTTGAATTAATCTAATAGAAACATCTGATAACATGGACTAAATTTCTGCATTCAACCATCTGCATGAATCATCTACTCCTGCAACAATCCCACTTTGTGTCTATATAAACAACCTGCAAAAACATAACTTCTATTCCATCTACCCTAGTGCAGACATGCAGATACCTTTGTGCACAAATTTTTCTGCCCACGGTGTGAAAGTAGCAGAAAGTGTTTTCAGTATCTACATGATGCACATCAACTTTGAGGGCTTCCTCTTCCACCAAAAACAGAGCTGTGTCTATATTTAGCCTCCTCAGCTGCTACAGTACTACACTTAGAAATGTGTCTCAATGTGAAATGCCTGAAGTCATCCTTCCTCCACAACTGCTCTTCTCACCACCAACCCTATTTAACCCGACCCAACACGAGCTTTAAATTGTTACTTAAGAAAAATTAAAAACACGTGATAAAAACAGTCTTGTCAAAAGTCCATCAACTTAATGTATTTCATTAGCGAACATCTTATTGCAAAGCTGAGCTTAAGTGGTGGTGTTTTTGCCGTGTGAAACCAGTGAAAAACAGAAAAATAACAACCAACTGAAAACAAAATGTTCCTTTCAATGATCACATCTGAGCAGTTTAAACCTGAGAATTTTACATCCACCCCAACCACCCACCCAACTGGAAAGTGAAAGTTTTCAAAACCAACCGCACATTATTTTTGCCCAAAAGTTCAATTTTATGTCTTCAGGTTCAAGTTCAGCTTAAAACTGAAGAAATTAAAACATATGCACTGGTATGTAGCATTCAGGTTGGAAAAAAAAAATACTGCAACTACAATAAGGGGAAAAAGAAGGCCTATAATACAAATCAGGACCCATCATGGGTAAATATTGTTGTGGGCAAGCAAAAATAAAAATCTACTTTTAACAATAGAGATGAATAAGTATTTGATCATACATTATAGATAAGACATTTCAAACTACAGAACATCTCATTTCTTCCCTGAACATGGTCTCTCGCATTATATGAAGGTCACAGTAAAGCTACTTTCAGCTACTCCCTCCACAAGGAGTCGCCACCACAGGTAGCTCCGAATGTTTGATTTACACCAGGCGCCCTTCCTGACAACCCCTGTGTCCCCTCCTGGGATTGAACTGGGGAGCTTTCACTTTGGTTGGCAAATGTGTAAACCACTACACTATGAAGCCACAAGGCAGCCACATATTCTAACACTGTCTGCTTCATTAACACAAGAAATTAGTGACAATCCGAACAGGTCTATGACTTCGTTTCTTCTGCCAGAATATCGATGAAGCATTTAAAACAGTGCTCATTATCATGAATGGGAGCTCTCGTCAAAGGCACACGTTTAAAGTGAACTTCCACCAGAATTTATGCTTCTGCTCCAAGTGAGAGAGAGTTGAATTTATTTCAAGTCACATAGGAAGTGAAATTCCCCCCAAAATACAAAAAAAATGGCAGATGCACTTAAGGCAAAAACGCTTTCCTTCACCTTATGAGCATTTTTAAGCGTGCATCCATAGGCATAATGGAGAACAAGCAACACACCATAGTACNCCCCATCGCTGATCTAATTTAGAAAAACCATTAGATCGTGTGCAGTGTGCTCACACTTTCTGAGTAGGGTTTGCTACTAATGCACTGTAGAGCCTACTAATGCTATGCGTCTCTGGTAACTACAGTGGAGGAGAGACAGCTGGGCTTAAAGCTAAGCATGAGGATGATGGCTTGGCCGAGTGATGAGTCAGACTAAGAGCACTGAGCAGAGAGTGCACTGACGCCCATACCTGAAAATCACCCGGATTAAGGTACTATGCTGGACAGGGGAAAGAGGAGATGCAAGAAAGGCTTAGTGACCATTCACAATGTAAGAATATCCACACATTGGTGTAGATGAGTGCAGCACCTCTAGGAGCAGCTGGTTTAAATGCAACACAGGGCATCTTGCTTGCCTTGTTCACAACTTTATCTCCCACCTGGGAGTGCAGCTTGATGCAGGAATAAAACCCATCCCAGCTTATATGTTAACAGCTCCAAAACTACTACATTTCTTCACTGGGTGTCCTCCTGGCTTTTGTCTTTTCACTCGTCTCTGCATATTCATCAAGGTAAATAACTCCACCATGATCATTTCAAGATAATCAGCTACCCAATTCAAAACTCTGTCACTAAATAGACCACTCACTGCTGCATTTCGCACCTCTTAGAGCAGACAGTTGACTGTCTGCTTGCCTCCATTTACATTTACAACTGAACAAAGGCTAGACTATTGCTGAAGAATGGGCAAACAAGGCAGCAAGCTGGGCCAAAAAATGTACATGAAAATAATTAGAAGTTACCTTTGCAGTTAGAAATTATAGCGGTAACTGCAATTCAGAAGTAAAAACTGCAACTAGGGCTGTCAAAACATTGGCACTTCATGCTTATGTTACAAAGGAAAGAATGATAGTAAAGCAATATCTATAGAAATGTCTAAAAAGCCAGCAACTATGCCATCCAGTCCACTCATCCATCTTATAAAACACCATCCCAGTTCTCATAGGGCAAAAGGTGGGGTTCACACCAGAGAGGTGAGATGTCCCGATTTGGTTTCCTCTCCTTGGTACTTTACCTTAGAGTGTAAAGTACCAAGGCAACTGTTATAAAACTTCACTGAACACAGATGTGAATATAATTAATGGGTAGAAATAATCTATGCCCCACGCACAACTGCATGGAGGTGGCAAGAGAATCCAACCCATCTCTAACCCATTTATTTAGATTTACAGGTATTTGCAATATCACCATCATCATGTGTTCACTGACACTGAAAGTTTTAAATGCCACCTAATTAATCCATAGCTATTGCAACAACTGCACTGCGGCCAGTTTGCCCTCAGTTTTACACCAGGATTATATTACTTTAGCAATTAAATAAAGATTAAATATTGCCTTTAAAATGGCAAGAGTGGTCAGATGTTTACGCAGCTAAACATGCCCCAGATCTGCAGACAACAAAAAAAGGTATTCCAGTGCAGCCAAAAACGAGTATTTACAGATCATATTGATAGTCATCACAAAAATCTCATTGTTCTGTCTGATTTTATGAATGTGTAAACAAAGGGTTTGATGGAACATCTGCATTCACACTCCACAACCTAAACACAAACTGCAGAACAGCAGGTATATTATGCATTCATTAATGTAAAAATAATAAATACTGCTTACTTGCAGTCATTATGTGCAACAATGATCCACACACACACACACACCTGTAGATGGCTGTACAGTATTGTTCCCAATAATCCCCTGGGCACTCACACAGCTTCTTGCATCCATTTAACATTTTCTGCAGGAGCACATTTCCTGCTTAAATAACATCTAGGACTTCTTAATGCCACCACCTTTCTTCTGTAGCTTGTGGGGGGGCG
>JASGAU010406944.1:27086-49585 GCA_030220045.1 Australoheros facetus
GATATGACCTAAACATATTTTGCAGCTTGTGACAACAACATTGCATATTGGCCTACTGACTGCACAGGTGCACGATTGCCTTTCCACTGCATGCCTTTATTGCATCGCTGCAAAATATGTGCCTTTGTTATCATATAGAATATAATAGAGCTGGCCTGCAGATCTGATCGACAAGAGCGCCATCCATCCCTGCTGTGATGGGCGCATGGCTGCTGCCCAAGGAGAGGCGCGCAAACCGATGACCACCTCACATTAAAAATAAAATAGAACAGCCACAAAATAGGCACATCTGCCCAGTAAACGTGTTTTTGTTGGCATTCATTTTGTCTTCCCAACCCACCGCTGTCATCTTGGATAGGTGGGTGGGGGGAGCAGACCGAAGAGGCGAGCTTGCTCGCTCCTGATGGCGATGGTGCAGATTTAGATGATTTAACAGAGAAGGGGATTTGACAAAAAGACACGATATTCGGTTGTATTTCGACGCTAATGCGAGGCCCCTAGAAGAAATTAGGTCGTAAACGCGTGAAACTCTGAATAAACACGGCGAGAACCAAACAACGTAAACACACCACGACACGGAAGGAAGGTCCCAGTTAAATCCCCACTCACACAATGCCAGCAACGACGCGACGAGCAGTGCGTGCCTCACATAAATATAAACCGTACAGACATTACTGGAAAGCGATTAAAAACAATCTCATCCTACTCTTCTAACAGGAAAATCGGCCCCCTTCCCCAGTTCGATGTAAATAGCGTACTACGTGTGTGTACACAAACACGGGCAGGGCCTCGGGTTGTTTTCCCCGTCACAGCGAGGCCTCGCTGCAGCCGCGGCCCCCAGTGAAGCGACGCATTTGCGCACACGCGCCCCACACACGGCTCGCCCTCTACGCTCCTCGCTCCGCTCTCGTTTTCTTAAAAATCCTTACCGGGTCCGAGCGCTTCCATGGCCGAGGCCTCTCTCTCCGTCTCTGTCCCGGCCTGGCGGCTCCGTACCGACGCTGAAATTGGGGGCGGTATCTCGAAGCTTAAAAGTGGCTAAATTTAAGAAAAGGGAATATAGATAGACGCGTGGATGACTGCTGACTGGGCTGACCTGAACTGAGCTACCGCCGCTGCTGCTAGTTCTGAGGACATGGATGTGCGCATGCGTCAGTTACGAGTGGCGAAAGCCCACAGTACTGCGGGGATGCAAACTGATATTTTTTATGATTATACTCTAAATTTATTTGTTGTGCGATTAAAAATTAAATATAATATATAGCAAAAGCGCATCAATAAGTAGGAGTATATACACTAAAACAAAAACAACTATCCCAGTACCTTAAGACTTAATTGTATGGTGAACATTTGATTTAAAAAAAAAAAAAAAAATCCAATCTTTAATTAGGTTCTCTACTTGCTGTGAAGCGGTTTTCAAATTGCTCTGTGCAAGCAAGCTTTGCATGCGCCCCGTTTTATTTTACATAAGTAGAATAAAAGTAGCTTTTCACCTCCGAAGTATTTACCTTTTTGTCTGAAAAACAAAAGCACAATTTTCATCTCCACGCATTTTGGGCACGTTAAGACCCCCTCACATGCTGCTGTTCTACTATTAACTTTAATTAGTGTTAGTTTGGACTGGTAGAAAAAGGGTCAAGAGAAAAACAAGAGAAAATAGAAAAGAAAATCATAACGTAAAAGCTGGGCATACATACCTCTCCTATATCCATACCGGTATTCATACAGCCTTCTCCCCTTTCCGTTGCCTTGCTTTGGTAGGTAACGCTCCAGGAACCGCTTTAAAATGTAACCATACTTTTTTTGCACCAGCTCCCAGTTTAAGGTTTCTGCTGCCATGACAGTGTAATTGGAGTTTGTTCTCAGTAACATCCCCACACGATTGTCGCTCCGTGGTACCAGCTCCTCGTTCTTCGGCATTATTGCTGTTGCTGTTGCTGCTCCTCCACCTCCTGCAGGATACCTCCACAATGAAGAAAGTGCTACCAAAACCGCCGCTATACCTTTTTCACCTGGACACGCATGCGCAGTGTGCTCAAATGGCAATCAGTGGGAGTTACAGGCACATGAGATAATTTCTGAAACTTCAGTTTAATAATTTTTAAAAAAAGGTTGTCGTTAAAAGTGAGCTCGGGGTCTCTAAAATGTCCTTATTTTAAAATAACCCTAAAAAAAAAAAACTTCGTATAACATTAAATCAATGAGAAACGCTGTAACTTATAATCAGCCTAATTAGTAATTAAATCTGGAAATCTGGAGTGGCACATTGTGCTAATGTCAGTTTAACATGATGAAAACTTGATTAATCATTGGGAATTGTTTATCCAACTATATAGTACAGCTGAACACTGATTAAAGAATCAATCTGGCTTGTTGATGAACCTGGAGTATCAGTCTTTGGAGGGGGCGGGGGGTAGTTNGGATAGAAAAGAAACTTGTTTCTCAGAGTATTCATGATCTAGCAAATAAAGCAATCCCATGTGGGAAATTGTTTATAATTTCAATATTTCATTCAACTGTGTGACAAACCCCATTACCAGAACCAAGTCTGTAATTTACATCAGTAATTTAATTAATTAGCATCAACAAAGCTCCAACTTTAACACTTAAGTGAAGACTCCTAGTCTTGTAGGTAGAATTGCAGAGAAAAGATTAGATCCAAGACGGACAAAACCTAAACATTCCTGTCAGCAAGACTAACAAAAGTTTTTGGCTCAAAGATGGAGAAATATAATGATTTGGGAGTGGCAGGGTAGCAGATCTGTAGAGAACAAAAGTGCTCTTGAACAAAGAAAGGTTATCACTCCATTTTGCAACGGGACAATGCATCTTCATCCTCTTTGCTTTCTGTGTAATTTGCACCTCAATAAGTGTTCAAGTTTTTCTGATATTTGGGAAATTTTATAGTTGATGTTCAAGCTTTAGTCACAGATTTAGTACAACATAAGCCAGTTTCTTTCTTTCTTTCTTTCTTTCTTTCTTTCTTTCTTTCTTTCTTTCTTTCAGAACAGAACAGAACACAGTAGGAAGTCCTTCCTGCCGGCAGCAATCAGACTCATCAACGCAAACCACTAACCAGAACGCACATTTATATATAGTATTTATATTTATGTTGCATATATAGCTCTTATATTGTGTACATAATATTATTAGTCACATAGTATTTATATTGTGTATAAAGTATGTCGTATTTATAGTGTTTATATTGTGTCTTTATATTAGTGTTAATTACTGGTGCTGTAACAAAGCATTTTCTTGCAAGGGATCAATAAAGTTCGTTCGTTCTTTCTTTCTTTCTTTCTTTCTTTCTTTCTTTCTTTCTTTCTTTCTTTCTTTCTTTCTTTCTTTCTTTCTTTCTTTCTTTCTTTCTTTCTTTCTTTCTTTCTTTCTTTCTTTCTTTCTTTCTTTCTTTCTTTCTTTCACCTCCTCCAGCCACAATCCCCGCCCGACGGAGAAGTCCTGATGTTGAAGCAAACGCTCTCACTAAACAGTGTCGTCAAACATAGGCGGGACATAGGCCCCAAACAAACCAATAGAAAAGCAAGAACAAGGCGACTGACAATACTGTGACGAAAAACTGCGGGCCAGCTGTCACGGCGCGCGAAACATCAAAATTTCTATTCGGTGTGTATGGAATAGGCGGGAGGAAGATAACTTTTCCGGCTAAACGCGAACTAAATGTACATTAAAATACTGAAGTAGCTTTTGTTGCGTAGACAGTAACTCGTCCGCGTTTGCTGTGGCTGAGGCGATCGACGGGGTGCCGTCTGTGCTGGTTTATTGTGCAAATAATATAACGTAAACTAAGCCAGCGGACAAAGATGAGTTTGGTCCTTTCTCAACAACAGGTCAGGCAATGCTTTGGTTTGTCAGTGACTACCTTGAACCTCTGCCTAACATTTCCAGAATCGCATATGGTCGTGTTGGGTCTTAAAAAGTTTTTGAGAGGCGGGGGAGACCGCCAAGATCGAAAGAAACATGCTAACGGCACATTTTGTTAGCGTTAGCCACCTAGCTTCCTGGCTAGGTTAGGCTTAGCTTGCAGGAATGGTGGTTACTGTTTTGGCCTTTTAAAGAGTGTCAGTTTGGCATTTTAATTTTAAATTAAAGTAAGATCCAGGGGGGCTGTTCACAGACAGCTTTCACTGCTGCCTGAATGATAACTAGAAGCGTTCAAAGGAAGACTTGTTTGGTTTACTTGAAGGCGCCAGCACTGTCAGTGAACAACTGTTCCGCTGCCCAAGTGACCCAATTGGCACCCATGCTTTGTATTAACTTTGCAAAGTGATTACTCTTTCTTGTGTGTGTTATCAAATGCAGAATCATGTTATTTTGTGGTATTAATACGTTATGCAGTAGTTTGGAAGTGCTGCCATCTATTTGAAATTAATTCCTAGTGTCACTAGATTTCACATAAACATTCCCACACCACACAGGTCTCACCATAACTGAAACTAAGCTCCAACCCCTGTGTGAGATTAACAGTTGATAATTAGTTTTTTCACATTAAATACCTGTTACTTCCCCTCCACCACCCATGCAGCCACAATTGATGTGCATTATGTGCTATTGTATGCAGGCTGAGGTACTCCCAGTTGTGGCCCAGACAGCAACGGAGAGTGATTCAGACAGCGGTATGGGCTCACCAGCAGAGGAGGTGGCTACAGACACCTCTAACAAAAGAGAAGATCGTCCAGGTAAGCAGCATGACAATGAGTCACTCTGGCTGTGTAAATGAGGTATGCATTTATGCAGCTGCCTGTGACACTGGAGTAAGGAAAGAAACACTCCTAATTACAATGAGCTGCCAGTCTGGCCAATGAATAAAGGTTGCAGTGCTCAACAAAAAGTGCCTTCAGAGTTTAAAAATGAAAAGCAAACCAGTAGCTACAAGACAGCCAATTTTATTCCAAAGAATCTCGTTTATTTTAAAAACACTAAAGGCAAAGTGTAAGTTAACTGTCAGGGGATATTTCAGTAGCTTAATAATAAAGAATTTCAATTTCAATGCTTCCTGGATTCCAATTGTTTTACATCTAATTAGAAGGGGTTATATTAGCATTTTCCTCAAATTTTGGTGCCCACCAAAGAAGTTTGGGCCTTCCACCAAAGAAAAATCACCAGGACTGTGATTGCTAACAAGTTTTTATAAGAGAGATTCAATTTAGTCAAGCTGTAGATTGCCAAAAATGACAGGAAAATGGATAAAATTCTGTTAAGTCAGGTAACACAGATTCTTTGCTGCTGTCTTCCTTCGGCCGCTCCTTGTAGAGGTCACCAAAGCAGATCATCTGTCTCAATCTCACCCTATCTGTAGCATCCCTGTTCTGTCACACCAACCCTCTGCATGTCCTGTTTTACTTTCCATGAACCTTCTCCTTGCCCCCCCTTTTTTTTTTTTCTTCTCCTGCCTGGAAGCTCCATCTTCAGCATCTTTTGTCCAATATATCCCCTGTCACTCTACACATGTCCAAACCATCTTAACTTTGTCTCCAAACCGCTCAACTTGAAGCTTATGTGTGTAATTGTTTCCTCAGAGGCCTGTTTTGAGTTGAAAACCTCTTATTTGTAGATGTAAAAATACAAAAAGAAATTCCAAGGCACTTTCTTTTAAATTTCAGTTAAATGTTAAACAAAAAAAAATTATGAAAACTGTTTTGGTCAGTGTGGAGCTGAACAGATTTCAAGGCTCAAAGGCAGAGACTTTGTCTTGATGCTGAAATTCATCATCTTTTAGGTTAAGCAAAAAATATGCCATTAGAATAAAATTCTATTTGAATTTTTCTCCCTTTTTACTGC
This sequence comes from Australoheros facetus, assembly GCA_030220045.1. Taxonomy (NCBI): domain Eukaryota; kingdom Metazoa; phylum Chordata; class Actinopteri; order Cichliformes; family Cichlidae; genus Australoheros; species Australoheros facetus. The sequence continues at coordinate 32,886 of JASGAU010406944.1, forward strand.
AACTTATTTTATATTTTGCTGCATCACACAGAAGTCTTGTTTTGAGTTGGGTTTACCACTCTGACAGTTTCTGTTTCTAAATCGGCTGATTTTGGTGTTTTATTTTTTTAGATTCTGATGACGATGAAGACATCACAGTGCACAGAAAGCCTCACCGTAATGCCATTAGAGACAGTGACAGTGAGGAAGAGGTGGCAGCTGCAGAGAGCAGCGTACACATGGTAGAAGCACTAGTCTTATCTGCGTCCAGCGGAGCGGAAATGGAGACTGAAAAGGTAGAAGAGAAGGACAAGAGAAAAGAAAGGGGACTCCAGAAGTGCAAGAGAATAAGCCGTGCGCCTGTTGATAGCGAAGACAGTGAGCTTGAGGAAGCGAAAAGTGGAGAAAAGGAGGAGGAGGAGGTGGTGGTGAAGAGGCAAGAAAAATCAACAAAAGAAGTCAAGAAAAGAGAGAAGAGTCAGAGGCATCGTGAGAAAAAGGAAAAGCGCAGTAAAGCGGTGGAAAAACTGAAGAAAAAGGAGAAGTTCTCTGAAAGGGATGAGGTGAGTTCTGTCTCTGAACTCTGTACGTGATGTTTGTTACAGCAGCGTTTCCCACATCGTCCATTTAGAACACAACACGCAAAAATAAGGCCTGTGGACTGTCAATCTGAGAGATCTTATAAAGCCCCCCCCCCCAATAAATCAATAAAAGCCAGGATTTGAATTGAATCTCAAAGTGAAGGAGTGCCAGCAGAGTGCACTCCACTTAAGTAGGTAAACAACCTTTTCCTGTGAATTATGTTACAGATCCTCTGTGCTGTGTATTTCAACATCAAGTATGACACTTTACAAAGAGATCACTGTCTGAAATTATTCATGTACTTTTATTTACTTCTTTTTTTTAACTGGCTTTGACTGATTCAGTACATGCCGTTTTTATGACCTTGTGGCCACTGAAATGCTAGCTAATTCAGATAATGCTTTTCAATGCACGTCCAATATGTGCCTTGAGGCATTTCAAGGTGGCTTCTGACGGGAGTTTCTTATATCCTTCTAGAAAAGAGAGAAGCTTTGTCCCTCATTAGCGTAATGGGGGGCAAAGATGATGTTTTGGTGCCTGAGCACCGCAATGAGGATTGAACTACAGAACAAACTGAATGAAATTTTTTAATTCATATCTTGTGCATCATGTTAAATGTTGAAATCTTAATAAACAGGATACATTTTGAATAATGCATATACAGCTAAACACAACTTTACTCCCACTTCCACAGGAAATGCCTCATCCTCGGTCCCTGAATGACAGCGGGTGTCCGCTGGGAGACACAGAACTTTTTGACAACGGTCTGGGTGATGAGGAAGAGGAGGAAGAAGAGTCTCTGGATGCCATCCGTGCTGCAGTCAAGCAAAAAATGAAAAAACATAAGGTGCAAAAACAATGAGAAGTTTTAAAAAAAGGGGGCCTTTCCATATGTCTTCCAGCAGTATAAAAGCTATTTGTAATGTTTGGCCTCTGATTGATTGTCAGTAACTTGAGCTTAAATTTAAATTCTTTAATTTTGATCTAATGATTTGGTTACAATGCTTTTTGAAGCTCTTTGACTCAGACAATGTTGGACATTATGTAAACAGTCCTTTTGTTTGATGTTGCTGCAGGATCCCCTCTTGAATGAGGAGGAAGATGAGGAGTCACCAGGGAGGCCCCAGCGTGCAGTATGCAACATCAAAATTGAAAAAATAAAAAAAAATAAATTCCATATACTTTAAATTGTAAACACTGTCATTGCCACTGTGTGACGTTTTCAGGAGCGAAAGGCTGCACGTGCCAGCAAAGAGGCGATGAAGCAGCTCCACAGTGAGTCTCAGAGGCTGATCAGAGGTCAGTTCAAAAAAGACATTTATTTACCCCATGAAGTTTTATTGTGGGCAATAATTTGAAAAGCAGAATAATATTCTAGTCCTCTCCATACCTGCCAACACTCCCCAGTTTTTTTGTATCCACCCATTATGCTGTTTCTCCTGGGACTCTGCTCTGAATTTGCATGCTGCTCAGACTTTATGAATAACTCAAGTAGATGCATCTTGAAAGTTTTGGTTTATTGTTATCCAAGTTGCCTGATTGTCAATGAAGCACAGTCTACTTGTGCAATCCAACATTGCAACCCAAAATCTAATTTGAAGGGTGTGTATGCAGCTGCACTGAAAGTAGTTTGCTATCTTAAACATTTGTTATAGTTTGAGTCTGCAAAAATACTGGGGACTGATGGTAAACTTCAGTGAAGCTGGAATAACTCATAAGCAAAACACTGTGAAAATGCAAACAGTGTAGCTATGACCAAACTTTCATTGAACTGAATCATCTGCTGAGCTGGACAACGAGCAGTAATTTCTCTGTGCAAAATGTTGTATAAATGTTGGCAGTTTAATGACTTATCTGCTACTTAAACTGCATTCTTCTGCCTTTTTAGAGTCTTCACTTGGGCTGCCCTACCACATCCCTGAGCCCAAGACCATCGACCAGTTTTTTAAGAAGAGAGTCAGGCCAGAGGGTCACGCCATGGCATTGTTGAAGTAAATACTAACATAACAAAAATTTAACACATTTTCAGGTCAGACACAAGCCATCTAAGGATAGTCACTGGACATGCTGATTTCACATGTGCATTTTTTTTTTTATGAATTGTACCTTTACTCTATCATAGTAAAATGTTAAAACTTATAAAAAAATCTTTCTCTTTTCAGATCTTCAAAGTATTCAGAAATGATGTTGGAGGCAACATCAGCTCCTCAACCTCCTGTAAACCCACCCAGTAAACTGCCATCCACAGAGCAGGACTGTAATTCTTCTCTGGATCTCTCATCCAATCAGATACAGCCCTTACTTGAGCCAGCAGCTACCTCATCCCCGCAAAAGGAGAGCCTCAACCAGGCCGGAGAACCTTCTGTGACCTCAGATCCTGAGCAGGAGTCGGGCCCAATGCTTTACCTCTCTGAGAGTCTGCAGGAGTCGGTCACAGCTGATGCTGAAGACAAGTCAGCATGTGACTCTGGGGAGGAAGCCTCAGCTGCACCCTTACCACAAAATCACACTGCAGCAACATCTGACTCTGAAGCCCTGCAGAAAGAGCTTGTATCTGGAGCTTTGGTTGATCCTGTGGCTTCTCGGTCTCTGAGTGCTGATTCAGCTCCAGCAGAGCTCTCAGTGCAGCAGCCCACCAAGCCGAAGAAAGACAAATTGGCCAGACTAAAAGAGTTAGGACTGGACCCCCCACCTGTCGCAAAATTGTGTCCAGATGATGGAGCTTTTGTTCAGCTCGAGCCACCACAGCTTAATCCTGGTGAGTCACAAATCTTTCCTGATTTCAGCAAGAAGAGATCAAGAGATAAGCCTGATTCAAACTAAATAATATTTTGGTCCTTTGTGATGGTCACTGTAACAAATTTGGCAATGGGAGGTTGTTTCTTTTCACAATGCGCATGATGTCACTGGCAGGCAATTTCCCAGGAAAAAAAATGTTGTTCCATTTTACCAAGCTGCACTGGCAACATCCTTCCTCTTTAATTTTTGTCATGTTTACAGTTGAACACAGCTGAGCACTTTGTACTCATATTGGTCAACTTTAAAGGTTTGGAGAGACGGGAAATAATGCTATCCTTACTGTCAGCTGTCCCAGATGCAGGATCAGTTTCATTTTTTATTGAATTTTTTTTTAAGGGCCTCAGGAATGTATTGACTGGTGTCGTGAGAAATCCGCTATTTGGTGTTCTCCTAGTACATCCCCTTTGGTTTGTGTATTTGTGAAGACGTGCATGTGATCTTAACCCGTATCCAAAACCCTTCAAAATGCGTCTCAGTGAAACCCAGCAAGCGAGGATAAAAAAAACAAAACCAGGCAGTGTGTTGATTTATGCTGTGAGGACACCCCCACTCTCATGAGACACCAGAATCACCACAGTCCAAACATCATAACACAGAACGGTGATGAGAACCCACATGAGCCCAGAGAAGTGGCTGCAACCTATACCAAAGGCCACAAAGCAGTGGACACCTGCGTGCTGAGCCAAAAACATGCAGCAGTCTCTGCCACTGGCCAGGGCCCTCGCCAAGGCCCAACAGAGGCCAGACAGCACATCCCGAAGGATCAGCAGGATCAGTTTTAAATCCTTTATGACACATGATGTGAGATAAAACCATGAACTGTCATGCACTCCAATCGTTTTCATTCCTGACCCAAAGCAATGCCCTATGTCTTCTGTCTCTAGTCTAGCTAAGTCAAAGAAAGCTTCATTTACCTCTCTTCTTCTTCAACTAGGTCTGGAGGCTCTGAAGGAGCGTTACCTTCGTCACATTCATGCACCCACACGCCCCCAAGGAGAGCACACTTTGCAGCTTAGCATCATTCGCAAGGACAGCACCCCATCTGGCCAGGAAGAACTGCACACGGAGTCTCTAACTGTGACTGTCAAAGAAGGAGCAGAGGAGCCTGTGACCACCAAACCAGGTCTAGATACGTAGAAGAGTTATCATAGTTTTTTGCTTTTAGTAGTTTTTATTTCATTATTTTGGATTTCTTTGAGCTTGGTCTTTTCAGTTTTGTTTTTATTTGTTTATTATAATAGAATGAATATAATATAATTTATTATAATGCATTTACATTATTGTTTATCTTCCTTTTTTAAGTCTATTTTTCATTAGTATTTTAGGTAACTTTTTAAAGTTTAACCATGACATTTATAAGATGTAGGCAAAAATCCTCTTGACTCAATGATTTAAGAGGTTCAGGTTCTGAATCTCAAATGTCTAAAAGCAACTAAAAGCTTATTTTGGCCGAGTGACGCGAGCATTGACTGGAAATATGACGATGCTCCTGCTCCTCTGCGTAGGAGAGAAGCTGCTGACTCTGAAGCAGCGCCTGCAGCTCGCCATGGCTCGACGGAGAAAAGAGGAGAGGGTGCGCAGGGCCGAGCTGAATCGCCTAGACAACGAAGATTGTGGGGAGGACGAAGAGGAGGAGGAAGATATGACGGATGAGTCAGAGGAAGAAGAGGTACGAGGACGATTTTGTTACTCTGCACAAATTTCTGCTTTTACCCCCTTCACACTTGCATCAAGCTGTTCTGTCTCTCAGGGTGTAGATGAGTTATTGGGAGGTGATGGTGGTGAAGATGAGGAGGAAGAAGGCAGCGTGGCCCAGAGTATGAGGAGCCCTTCTCCCGTGACACTGATCGGACCCTCGTCAACTCCTGACCTGGTTAACACAGATGGCACTCTCATGCTGTTCCCTGGAAACTCTTCCTCGCGTACCGGGTGTGTTTGAAGTTTCTTCTTTGTGTTTGTAACTTTGCAGATTTGTAGGGAAACCTTTAAAAAAACTGTTTGGCTGAAAGGTCTCACTTTCAGCAGCTTGTAAAATGCCAAATAATGACAGGTTTCATCATTTTTTGTTTTGCTTGTTTATTTTCCTTTTCAGTGACGGTGTAAGAAGGTCTGGGCCTTCTGGACATGACAGTGGCAATAAGATGGGTGGGTAAAGTGGAAGACCTACATTCAGTTTGCTCATATTTCCTCCAAGACAGATTACTGTCGTAAAATCTTTATTTATTTTTTTGAGAGAGAGAGAAATTAAAAATCCTCTGTTTTCCTCTCCCTCACATCTCCAGAAGAGGATGACTCCCTGTCCCTGGTGAAGGACAACAGCCACAACAGCAGCTTTGAGCTCACGGGGTCCATGATTACATCATACCAACCAGTGAATAACCAGCGTGCCACAGGAAGAAGTGTCCCCAACCCCTCCATTTTCCGCTCCCCTTCACCCTGCCTCTTCAGACCGAGCTTCCTCGGTTCTGCCTCAAAGGTGAGATGAAAAACTTTTCATCTGCTTTAATTACCGCAGCATCAGGGTGATTTCATTTGGGGTTTCAGTTTGCCTAAAACACGCCCTGGGTTAAATACATGGATTTTTTTAGTTCAGTCAAAATGGATGAATGGATAAGGTTCAGAGAAAAATTCATCAATAAGACTGTAAATGTTTTAAAAAGATGGTTTGTTTAGGTGTATGTACTCGTATTTGCAAATAACCAAGAGTTTGTGAACAAGTGTAGTTCATACAGAATATTAAAAAAAAAAAAAAACACACAATAAATGAAATCAGTGATTGTTATGAGCATTTACATTTTATGTTTCTCTCTCACCCCCCATCAGAGTTCAGGCAAACTCTCTGAGCCTTCTCTTTGCCTCCCTGTTGAAGACTCCCAAGACCTGTACGCACCTCCATCCCCCAGTGCAGATTCAGGTCCCCTGGATGGAGTCGCTTCTGGTCCTGGTCTGGCAGGTGACTCTCAGGGTCATTTTTCCCTCGAGGATGATGCTCATTCCCAGTTACTTGACGCAGATGGCTTCCTAAATGTGGGGCCGCGCCCCGGTGCACCTCCCTCACACAAGAGGCAGTTGATCTTGGACAGCTTGGATGAAAATGCAATGGATGCACACATGGGGGAGCTGCTGGGGTTATGTTCAGGTGGTTTTGGGTCAGTGAAGACCAGCTCCACAGGGGGAGAGGGGCTTGGAGTAACACAGGAGCTGCTTGGGTTGTGCTCAGGAGCCTTTCCACCAACGCAGGCTGAAGAGGAGCAGACGGACAAAAGGAAAGGAGGAGGACAGGGTGAAGAGTCAGAAAATACCATGGATCAGCTGCTGGGTCTGTGTTCAGGCAAATTTCCAAGTCCAGGTAAGAGGGTGGGGACTTCCCCCTTTTTATCCATGAGCAAATTATCAGTGATTCAAAACATTTCATCATTACTTTTTTTCTTTTTATGGCCTGTACAGTTTATGGTTTTGTTTTGCTGTAATGTTAACCATTTACACAATACTTTCTCACTTGCTGCAAATTTTAGGTTCCGCTCACACAGCTTCACCAGCACAAGACAGGTACAGTATAAATATCCTGCATATGAGAAATTTTTAGTTTTTGTTAATCTGTAAAGGTCTATTAGTTTCTGTGATCCTTAAAGTAGCAGCTGTTCTTGTTTCCCTCATTACCTTCATCCTACGTTGATGGAAGGATTATAGGAATAACAGAAATATTTATTTGGAATGTCAAGTTTTCACTGTGATTTTTCACTATTAAGTAAAAAGAAGCCAGAGGAGGGAGAGCAGCAGCAGCAGGAAGAGGAGGAGGAGGGAGAGGAAGAGGACTGCGAGTTCCGGCTCCTATCAGATGTAGAGAGTGAACAGGTAAAAAAAAAAAAAAAATCAAGCACAAAGTTTCATGTGTAGAGTTTTTTTTTATTTATTTTTTTTAATGTATATAGCAACTATTAAAATGTGAAAAATTACTTGTGGGTGTAAAGGATGAGAACGATGATGATGGAGAGGAGGAGGAGGAAGATGGTGATGATGAAGAAGCAGAATCCTGTGAAGAGGAGAACAATGATGTGAAAGAGGAGGAGCTGCAGGGTGTGTTTGCACCACAGCAAGCGAAGAAAAAGAAGAAAATGTAAGTGAACACAGCACCCTTCAATGCAACTGTGTTGCATTGAAGGGTGCTGGCCACTGTGCCTGAATTCTGCTGTGGGAGCATTTTTAGATACATATATATTTTCTTCCAGCAGTGCCATAGTAATAATATGGCTGTGTATGAATAGAATTCTGCCAGGAACAGCTTTGTTTGAATAAAGCAGACCTCCTTGCTAATAAGGAAAGAAGGAAATAGCTAGGCCACAGTGTTAAGTGTCTGTGCAAAGTCACCGCACGAAACAATATAGAAACACACCATTTTCTAGTGACACAGGTTTGAACGGTTTTTCTTTCACAGGCGACTGACTGACTACGTGGACTCGGAGGCCGAGCTATCGGGTAGTGACGTAGGCAGTGATGACGAGGACGTGGGCAGAGGGAGCGAGTACGAGGAAGAGGAGCTTCTGGAAGAGCTTCCGTCTGATGAAGAGCTGCACAACCAAGTCAACAAGATCCACATGTGAGTGAAGATGAAAATGCGTTAACAATAATACAGAGGGGACCACTGGAGAAAAACACACAACATAAAAATTAGTCAGAAATGTAAAAAATGCCTCTGTCGTTCTTAAAGGAAGCAGATTTTGGATGATGACAAGCGTCGCCTGAGGCTGTACCAGGAGCGCTACCTGGCTGATGGAGACTTGCACTCTGATGGGCCTGGACGAGCTCGTCGCTTCCGCTGGAAAAATATTGGTGGGTTTACAGGATGAAGGCTTAAATGCCTGGAATACCAAAGGCTGGTTTGATTGAAGCAACAGCAGAAATATAAATGCATCTTAAGGTTTTCAGCTATTTGTTTTGTAACAATTTAGCTGCAAATTAAACATGGTGTTAATGCTGTAAAAACACAGGGTTTTTTTTAGCATCTTACCACAAATCAGTGGATACAATATAGATTAGAAATGGACAAAGGGACAACTAAAAACAAAAAATCATAACTAAATTAAACATGTAGAAATGAATGATGTTTGACCTTTTTGATTTCCTCGGATTATCAGTGCTGGCATTACAAATTTGTTATTTAGAGTTTTTAACTTTAATCTTTGGTCCAGATGATGATTTCAGCATGGAAAGAACCGGAGCAGAGGGTGAGGAAGACGGGGAGGACGAGGATGATGTGGACCAGGCTGAGGTCCAAAGGAGGATCGCGAGACTGGAGAGAGAGCAGTGGCTCAGGGAGCAGGTGGGTTGTATAGTTTGTAGTTTTCGTGCACACACTTTAAGGAGGGCACCCTAATAGAAAAACATACATTTGAAATATTGAATTTGATGATTTAAGTTCTACTTTTTTGAAACCCAGTGCTGTTCTTCCTTACTGTGTAGAGGTGAGCTGTGTGCTGCTGTCTTCATTCCTTTCTCACTCTTCTCGCAGTCTGAACAGAGCGCCAAGAAGGGCGAGGATTTGGATTTGGATGCAGATGATGAGAAGATTGGAGAGGAAGACAGTCAGTTCATGAAGCTGGCCAAGAAACTGACTGCCAAGACTCTACAGAGGAAAGGTTGGTTTGATAAAAGGTCCCCAGAAGAAACCACACCCAGAAGAGCTTTTGTCCAGCATTTATTGCCACAGCTGTTTTGCATAGTAGCAAAAATAAAAGATTAAAAAACGAAAAATAAGAGAGTTAGGTTATGGTAGTAGTAAAGAGTTGTTTTAGTTCAAACTTTAGGCTGAAGAGAGCAAAGGCTCAATCACAATAAGAGGCCAGTCTGAGGATTTTTAGGAAACAATGACGAATGCAGATGATTTAAAACTTAGTGTTATAACTTAAACTAAGCTTTTAAAGTGGGCATTTTATATTACCTCAAAAAGGATCATTTAAAGACCCCAAGATTGGTGTAGTTTTTTTAGTTTGTTGCTGAATTTTTAAGAAATCTACTTTTTGGTGTACTGTTTTTTGATAGTTGGGTTGTGCTATATAGTTTTAGAGCTCCACACAGAGACTGAGACATCAACATGTGTCCCAGTAACCTAAACTCGACTACACACAGGAGAAACTGCTGCCTGCTAAACAAGCTTCCTCAGAGCAGTAATTTTCTAACAACTCCAGACATTAATGTGTTCCTGAAAAAAGACATTATTGAAATTAGTAGTGACATTTTTGTTTTTTACTGGCTGCTTCGCATCCTTGCATCTAAAAGACAAAGTTCTACAGTGGGATGTGTATCAGATTTAAAGGGTGTTTCAACTTTTTGTACATACATTTAAACTGACTTAAAGTGCATTCTGTGATTAATTTAAGACGAGGGGGAAAAAAACTTCAGGAATTCATATGTAGCAGAAATGCAAAGATCCATGATTACTGGTAAATAAACTGTGTAATTGTTTAAACCAGAGCCACCTGTGGCGCCACAACCAGAAAAGAAGACCGCAGCAGCTCTCAATCCCTTCCAGAGACCCTCTCAGCCTTCACAGGTAAGTCAAAGATCCTGTGGATACAGTTTTTAAGTCTTGATTTCATCTGCTTATTGAAGCATTGTCTCTGTAATATATCGGGAATTCAACACTAGTTACCTCACGTTAATCAACAGTGTTGTTTACAGACGTGTTTACATCTGCTGGGTTTTAAAATGAGAAGGAAGCTCTTTTGTACAGCTGTTTGTTACATAGTTACTGGTTGAATCTACTACAGCAGCCTCAGTTCGAGCCCACTTAGGCCTTTTCCTGTGTGTCTCCCCCACCCCTGTGCCTCTCTCTCCCTGCTTACATGTCCACTCTGTACTGTCCTATCAAATAAAGGCTAAATGCCAAAAAAATACATCTGGCTTTGTAAAATGAGTCCCCCTGCATCACTTATCATTTAAACCCCCCCAGAGTTTCTTGTGGCTTTAATCTGAGAGCAGCTCACTGATGTTGGTCGGATGTGAAGCTCATTTTCTAGTGAATATTGCTGTTGTTCATATGTTGGAATTTAAAATGTCAATGTTGGTCTTGAAGCACAAGACCCCTGTACTGGAAATATTTTGAAATGTTGCAGAATTGGGGGGGGTAAGTGGATGTTTGCAATTGGCCTCAGATTTTATATCATTATATGTTGTCTGTAATTTACACAAGGCCGATGTAAGATCTGCGTTTCCACTGATTTCTTCCAGGTGAGGAGAGGTTCTCTACTGAGTCAGCCTCAGTCCATCCTCCAGAAGCTGGCTTCCATCTCGGAGGGAAATCCTCTGGCCCCCAGAAACAGCCGTGGATTCCTGTTCCAGACGCTCTCCCCTGAGAAGGTCGGCACATCAGCTGCGCCGCAGAAACAGGTGAGTCAGAGTTATGATGCCAAAAAAGCTATTATTAAAATCTGTATTATTGGTGCGCGTGACAGAAGTTCAGCGCAATGTTCAAAGAGTGCTTCACTTCACACTCCAAACCACTCGGTCCCACTCCGCACACTGAACAGGCTCAGCTGCGTTATGTAAGTTAATATGACTGCAGTTTTTTAGTCAAACCTTTTTAATTTTTAATAATTTTGGATCAATCACGAATAAAGTTTTCCATAAATTGTCTAAAAAAACTGTTTCGAATGAGCATCTGTAGCCCTCAGTGATGCCTTCAAACTGCTTATTTAGTTTGAAAATAAAATCTAAAGATTTTTAATCACACTTAAAAAGAAAAATAAATGGAAAAAATGCCAGAGGTCAATACATGAATAAAACGACTGTTGAAATTGCTGAAAATTCTGAATATTGTAGAAACGAGATTATACTTTTAAATGAGCAGAACCAGAGCTGACCTCCAAGTCTCACTGAACAAAAGAAACTCAAAGGTTAAAGACCATAATTCATATCTCCAGTATGCTGTACTCGGTATCTCGTGCTCTTATGTGGCGTTGCTGCAAAAATGACAAACCCTGGAATCCAGTCCCGTCCAGTGCGACCAATTAATGAGCATCCTCATCTAGCTGATGAATATTCTGCCTGGCATCGTGGATCGGTGGCCCACAGCAACAGCATGCAGTGACCCTCACTGCTAATTTGTTAAACAATGGAGACCGCAGTCCGCAGTGCCCTCTGGCTTCATTCAGTTCGGTCTCAAAACGAAAAATAAGGCTTGAATTGTTCTTAGGAGTTAAGTCCTTAAATCCATCTTTAACCTACCTTAAAGGCTGCAGACGCAGCAGAGGACATTTGTGTTGTTTTCCTTGCACTGTGAAATCTTGTAAACCATGAAAGTCACATGACCTCTAGTAGATGTCTTTCTCATGAGTCATTTGTGACTCCAGAAGAATGTTAGGTGGCATTCCCTTAAATGGGTTCCAGCTAGTAGAAAATTAGATAAATCTGAAGATGTTTAGATGTGCTTTATGTTCACATAGCAAGCAAGAAGTGATGAAGCATGAAATATTGTGCTCTTTTGTTTTGAGTGTAGCTCTGGTAACACAACTAATTATAACAATAACAAAGATGGTGGTCTATCTACAAATTTAGTTTTTAATTTAAATGAGTTCTTTTATTACAGTGGTTCTGAAATTTATTCTGGCATGCCCAATTTTAGGAATCAAGAAAACTTCAGACCCCACTAATTTTATCACTTATCCAAAAATAGAAAGATCCACTAAATTTGCATAATATCACCAGCAAAAAAAATTTTCTCATTTATTTTCCCTTCATAAATTCAATTCAAAATAAATTCAGTCAGCCCTCCACAACCCACAGTATCAGAACCACTCCTGTATTTGCTGTAAGGATGCTAAAGAAGTTCTTCTTTAACCTTTAGAGTCACTGTTTCCCCCTCTCAGAATGGGCCTTTGGGGAGTGCCTGCATACATGAGCTCAATCAGTTCCCACACAGTAAAAGCGATGAGTCTGTGTTAACTTATCTGGCAGAAATCTATACGGTTGATAAACCGAGATGTCAGCCACAGTTTAAACCCCAGTTAATAAAACTGGCTACAAACATGTGGTAAAATGCTGGTTTTTAGTCAGCTCTGCCTTAAAAACCTTTTGGAGAGGCCGCCAGAGGTTTAGATCGATGGATACGTTTACCTGTATCATGTAGGTAAACTGGATTGAGGCAGAAATCCATGACATTTCTATACATCAGTATAAAATAAATGCAGACACTTTCAGTTTTCATTTTAGGGATGTTTTGGTCAGACCGCCTCAGCAACCCATGTGTCGCCCGTGTTTAGAAAATTGATGGCTTAACAAATGAGATGGTTTGGATCAGTTTTTTGTGAACAAAGGAGGCGACAGGACCGTGCAGATGGCAATAGTTTAACACTAAAGTGTTTACCTTGCGACTAACACTGTCCCCATAAATGCATTCCAGCCTCGGGAATCCAGTTCCCAACAATTTGTACCTCTTCACCAGGCGTTCAAAACATTTCATGACCAGTGATGTAAGCGCGACTGGTCTCAAGTATTTGGGGCTTGAAGGTCTAGGGGGATGTCGGAACAGGAACAATTATGGATGCTTTCCATATATTTGCTATTGTGTGACAGTTAAAGAAGATCTAAAATGTTAGTAAAAACTGGTGTTTTTTGATCTTAGTGTCTTGTGTACAGGACTGACTGTGCCTGCACTGAAAAAACTAAATCACACTGGTCTTCACTCAATCTGACTTTCTAACTTTGTCTGCTTGTGTCTTTTGGCAAGGTCTCGCTCTTCTAAAATAAGCACAGAAACAAAATATTTTCCACAGAGCTTGGGGCTTCTGCTGAGAGTCATGTGAATGTGATGAATTCATGGTTTTTGGTGTGTTCTACATATTGGACACTAGGTGGAGGCAAAGTCCACACTTCCCACAGCAGATTAAGACTGCATTTTACACTGTGGGTGCCAGTGTATATGCTTTCCCTGGTCAATATTTCTTTTATTTTGTACAGAAGTGTTGTAAAAAGGCTTCAACTTGCATTTCTTCCTCAGACAATGAAGAAGAGAGGGCAGCTGGAAGCGGCGAATCCAGCTGCAAAGAGGGTCTGCCGAGAGAGCAAACCTGCAGGACAGACCAAAGGCTCTCAGAGGAGCATCTTCAACTTCCTGGACCACTGATGATGCCGCACACTCACTGGATGAGGATGATCAGCAGGCTGGGAGTCCGGGTTTCTCTTCCAGCTGTTACAGAGGCAGTGAGGAGGCAGAACTCACCTTTAGCTTTCAGTATTTCACTTCACAATAAGACTGGGAAAAGCAAAGCCAGTGGCAAACCTCTGGGTGATTGCAGGGTTATGAGATGTCTTCCCATCTGTCTCCATTTTGTGGTTGAGCATAAACCACCAACTAAACACACCTGAAGATCCTGTTAGTGTTTACTTGATGAGCCCTTGACTTGCACACTTACTGGTCATTAGCTCAGCTCGTGTGTCTAAATTTCAAATCCGTTATACAATCAGCAGCATTCATCTGATCTGACTTGACCTCATTTGGGCCACTTGATTGAGGTATGTCTAGAAATGTTTTATCATGTACATATGAATTTTTTTTAATAGGTAGAGAGTTTTATTTGTATGATGTCTTAAATGTATTTGTTTTACAGTGTAAATAAAATATTTTAAGAAATAATTCTTATTCTAGTGTTTTGAAGGTCCTGAGAATATGAAATTAATATATTTGAGACAAAGGGTGAGAGGTTCTGTCATTAGCCATAAAATATACATGAACCAAAAAGGCCAAATTTAAAAGTTCCACAAGTAAACTTACACTGAGTGTCAGGTTCATGGTAGTGCAGTGATTAGCACTGTTTCCTTGCACCATGAAGGGGGCAGAGTTTGATCGTCCTGGTCAGCTGGGGCCTTTCTGTGTAGGCTGCATGCTGTGCCTCAGGGGGTTTCCTCCCACAGTCCAAAGATGTGCGTGTTAGGTTAACTGATGATTCTAAACAGACCGTAGGTGTGGTTATACGCTTGTTTCTCTGTGTGTTAGCCCATTTGTCAAGGTTGTATTCCACCTCTTGCCATATAACAGCTGGGATAGGCTCCAGCCCTGCTGAGACCGGCCCCCAATTTTAAAGCTTTTGGGGAATTTACAAATTCGAGGAGCCGATTCTGGCTTTTTTTTTAAGAACTATTTTCATAAATGATTATTGAACAGCTGCTACAAGATGTTGCAATAATTTCCTCAAGAAGAAAATCGTTTTGGGGGGGGGCATAATGTGTGGCAGCTAAACATTGGTGAATTCCTTGATGAAGCCCCTCCAGTGCCCACTAACATCAGTGCCAACAACTTTGGACCAATCAGCTTTATTGTGGCAAGCTGGTACCAGCTTTTCTAAGTTATTATTAGTGGGAGGCATGAAGCCAGCTGTAAGTAGACACTGGCTCTGCATCAGTGGAAAAGGATGAGAGATGCTTTTATGTTCACTTTTTTTTTTTCTTCCTTCCCAACTTTGCGTTTGCAATTTGCATTTTTGTCTCTTGTGTTACATAAGTTGCTAGTAGGACTTGTCTGGGTTTACATATTGCCTATAAAGATGGTTATATTGGTTCATCATTATTTAAATTGCGCTCATGTCATCGTGTGAAAGCACTGAAGTGCGCTGTGTGTAAAAAGTCTCTTTTCTGCTTTATTAAACATTTGCTTACAACACTGAGTTCCCCATACATAAACCCTCGATTGTGGCAGCAACTGCTTTCCTCAAATATTCAAATCCATTTAAGTCGAACTAAGAGGTGTGGGGCATATATAGGTGTCTGCATGTCACCTGTCTGTGGCAGATTTCCACCCTTTCAAGGACTCTTTTGACTCTTCACTTTTTCCTCCTATTTTAAAGCATAATTGCAGTTTAGAGACTAATGATTTGGTAAGTGGCTAATAATAGGCTGGCATTAAAAGGATGGTCTTCTAACGAGCCCTTTCATGTCTCTCCATCTCATTAGTAGCCACAGTGATTAGCAGAAGGTCCTGGGGTTAGTATCGGGCACAGGAGGCCCCATTACACATCATTAGGGGCCAACGCCAGGAGGGTCTGGAACGAGCCCCATGGAGGGCCCCGCCTGTAGAGTGCTGCTGTACCTGCAGGCAGGCTAGCTTAATCCTGGTGGTGTTATGGCAGAGAATACTCCCTTTTTTGTTTTGTTTTTTAGCCTTTGTCAAAACATTAATGTAAAGAGCAGAGAATCGTTGGATGTATTTTCAGCACTGAGCCGCATCTCTCATCATTTCCGTGCCATTTATATGCAATTAACTGACATAAAGACTTGATTCAAAGTCCTGGGGCCTGATGAGCAGGGTCAAGAAATCAATTTTAATTAGAATTTAATAGGAATAATGTCTGCGAGTCTTTTCTTCTTTGTGCATCAACACCATAGCCTCTTCTCCAAACTGAATTTCACAACTTTGTTTAACCCCCGAGAGGGAATTACGAGGTCAGCACAGTGAAGCCAACCCCCACCCCACCGCTCCCACCCTGCCTGAACTCCACATTCACTTTACACTTGAAAGAGGAGGAAGGTTATATGTTTTGGCATCGAGGCCCAGCTTCTAAATATCTAGAGGACACGGATCTGGTGTTATTCAGATTATGAGGAGGAGAGAGGGAAGAGGGTGGAATAATTGAAGAGAAACATGAGCTGTAGCACCCAAGGGTGTGTGTGCTTGTGTCAGCACTGCATGTGTATGTGCGTATACTCATATTTAAAATAAAAGTGTATAATTAGAGTGCAAAGCGACCTCTGTACTGGATTAGCGGTTCAATTTAGCACCTCTTGGGTGATTTGGCTGATTTTTAAAGAGTGCTGGCTGTGAGCTGGAGGTCCAGCAAGCTTCTCTTTGCAGATTCTCTGCGCATCTCAGCACCAGGGATCTGACAGTGTAGCCCACGGGTGCTGCCGGCCGCCCTCGGCCACTGTCACAGCCGAGACTGGTGCCGGAGCAGATGCGGAGCTGAACTGAGGGAAGTGGGTCATGGTGCTGCAGGCTGTATACAATTCAAACAAGGCCTTATTATGCACAAGGTAAGTCATGCTCCTTTTTTTACTCTTTCCGTGTGTGTGTCAAAGGGAGGCAGGGCTGCTGTGTTAACATTACAATAATCTTTCTTCCCCCAGGAGGCCTTGCAGACGACCCTCAGTCCGCCGAGTTCAGTCTATCTCTCTTTCCATCAGTGTCCTCTGTAGTTGTCTTTTGTAACTTGGGTTTTTCTTTCTTTTCGAGAGGGGGAGATGGAAGGAGAGATGATTTTGCGTGTGACGAGGCCTTGGGCGGACGGCTGTGTTTGATGTATTTTTTATGTGCTTAGGCTACTGGTGAACGATGGGGAGGGCGAGGGATGGGG
>JASGAU010406946.1:0-13030 GCA_030220045.1 Australoheros facetus
GTGGTTTAAGTGTCTTGCCCAAGGACACAACGCAGCGCAGGGAGAGGGGCTCGAACCTGCAACCTTCCGGCTGCAAGGCGAGCCCCTACCCACTGCGCCATGGCCAGCATTGTGGAGGTTTTTGTGGAACAGACGCCGACGCCAAAGTTGTGACAAGACCTTGACTTTTCCTTTGAAATGGCCGAGCTAAAAATGCGCAGTGTTAAATGGTTTTACTGAAAAAGGGTCATGACTCTGCAACACTTTGTGCTGAGGCTTGATTTGCTAACAGTGTAAATGGATGTTAATTAAAGGGAGAAATGATCATGCTGTTCATTTAACTAATGATGTTATCTCCTACTCCTAGTCGCACTGTGGTACGTATAGACATAAAAGCAAGTGGCTTATTAATCCACCATGCTGGATGAGCCAGAGTCATGCACATTAGTCTCATCAGAGTATTTTGAGTAATTTGGGTGGGTGGGGGGGTTGTAGTGAAGACAACTCTCATCAAACAAAAAAGAAAAAACCCTTTGAAATCTACACCTTAACTCTCAGGCAACAACCTGACAAATGTCATCAACAAAATGATATCTTGCCCTTTGCATCTCTCTCACTTCGGTGCTGGTCAGCCTCTAAAAGCTTGTTTTAGGATGGTAATGACAGAGGCACATTTTTGTATTATTGTCTTTATTAAATGTAAAAGCAGACTTCTTTTCTTTCATTTCTCAATGCCATGGCTCTATATGACAATATTATTCTTATACATTACAAATTAAGGTGTTAAATGAGTGCTTTAGTTTCTTTTTGTTCTCAACTTTTCATGCATGCACAGTAATGCCATTGATACATTTCAAAGAGTCCTTAAATATGTATTTGTTTAATCAGTATCAGTTTAACTTGCAAACTATAAAGAGCAGATTTCTCTTCAAATGTGTGTTTTCTTTGAATATAAGAAGATACTGTAAGAGCACACAGCGATCATCCACAACTGACAGATGAAGTAAAGCTGATCATATTGTTATACTGCAGCGTTCTGCTGGGAAACCTTGGGTCCTTTGACACATACTAGCTACCTTAACTTTGTTGCACACCAAACACATACATAAACATGGCAACCTTGATCTCTGGTGACAGCGGCCATGCCCGAGAGCAATATGTGCTGCCTCCAAACTTCCCAAATACTAATCAGATCCATGGTGGACCCATTCTACAACCCACGGGACTTGATGTGCCACATCCCGGTGCCAGACATGAGACCTCCAATGATCCTGTGTCCGTGCCCTGATGGGTCAGAACTATATTGGCAACATAAGGGTGACTTACACACTATCAGGCATTATCCTCTCAATTCAACAGAAGAATATTAAACAAACAACAAAAGCAATTAAAGCTACTGTGCTGTACATGGCAAAATTAAGTTGGCCCTATGATGCCATTTATATTTACAATACTCATACAATGCACATATTAAACAAGGACAAAGTTTCAAAAAATGAAGTCTTCTCTTTGCTCTGTATCGGATATCATAAACATGGTCATCAACACAACTCTGGCTGTAAGCACAGCAGCCCCACCCACCTACTGTTTACACCTTCTGCTTGCAATGGGCAGCCAAGGTCCATTACAAAATACATGTGGCTCATTTTTGAACTGCGAATCATTGCAAAGAACTTCAAGTAGACTCAAAGAATTAAAAAAAATTTGTGAAATGTGCATGCCACGTCACGTTTAAAGAAGCATGTTACAGTTCAAAGATCAACAGTGTAGTGTGTGAATGAGTGTGAATAATAGATAGAAAGCACTTAAGTGTAGAGAAAAGTACTTGTATGAATGGGTGTGAATGGGTGAATGCAGCATGTTGTATAAAGTGCTTTGAGTGCTCAGGTAGAGTAGAAAAGCACTAAATAAGAACCAGTCCACTTACCAGTCCATGTAATCAATGGATACCATGGATATCCTCAGAAATGTTTTTTTTTAATTGTACAGATATTTACCTCTTTCTTTCTTTTATAACTGGAATTCAGTCTGGTTTATGATGTACACAAAAAACTCTGTCTCCTCAACAAACTTAAAAGGAAAATGCTCTCTCATGTCTCTCAAAACTGTAGGTCTCAGAGGTTAAGCCGCTATTGACTGCTCGGTAAAAACTGAATAAAAAGGAGATAGTTGTAAAAGTAGATAAACGAACCAAAAAGTCCTTGGCTCTAAAAAGTGTGTTCATCTCCTGAGATAAAGACTAGATCGTTCAAAAGAAAGAAAAAAAAACATGACGGAGAGGCCAAAAAGGGAAATCTTCTATTTAAAAGAAACACTTTTGGATGAGAAATATACAGTCATGGGAAAAAGGTTTTCACAGGTGTTCTTGCAGTCCTGTGAAAATCTAAGTACACTCCATGATTCAACAGCTTGTAGAACCACCTTTAGCAGCAAGACTTGATGTAATCGTGTCCTGTATGACTTTATCGGTCTCTCACATCATTGTGGAGGAGTTTTGGACCACTCTTTTTTGACAATGTTGCATTGAGGTTTGTGTATCTGTTTATGTACAGCTCTCTTGATGTCCCACCATGGTATTTCAGTCAGGTTGAGGTCTGGACTCTGGGCCATTGCAACACCTTCTTTCCTTTTTCAGCCATTCTGTTGTAGAGTTGCTGCTTTGCTTGGGATTGTTGTCCTGCTGCATGACCCAAGCTTTAGCTGCTGGACAGATGTCCTCACAGTTCACTCTAGAATACTTTGGTATACAGAGGAGTTCATGGTCAACTCAATGACTGCAAGGTGCCCAGGTCCCATGGCTGCAAAACAAGCCCAAATCATCACCCCTCCACCACAAAGCAGTTGCTATGTTTGGGCTAATATGGTGTATTTGGTGCTGTGCATTATGGCTAAACAAGTCCACTTTGGTCTCATCTGTCCAAAGGACATTGTTCCAGAAGTCTTGTGGTTTGTTCAGATGCTACTTTTCAAACCTAAGCTCTGCTGCCATGCTTTTTTCAGACAGAATAGTCTTTCTCCCAGTGAAAGAATTTGAATAATAATAGTGTGTGTGTTGCTGCTGTTTAAGCCTTTAGGATTCTGCGTGTTCGTTTCATCGAACAGGAATGGCACCAAACAGGAATAAGGAGTCCAAATATTAAATTTAATAAAGCCATTTCAAAGAGTTTACAGATTAATCTGGTTCAGAATTGTTGGAGCTGCCTGATGCAGTCAGTGCAGCTTCACACAAGTCTGACACCGCTCTCTATCTTAGTTCAACTTTTATACACAGACTTGACACAGTTACACAGTTATTGAAATATCCAAGCATGTAGCATGCTTATCAGTTCCTTCTTCTGTGTCCTTCACTGTCGCCTGTTAACCGCCTCATCTGGGTCCTGTAGACACAAAACGTCAGACCAAAACACACATTCTTTTCCAGTAAATCATCGGCATGTGATTTTGTTGTTTCTCTGCTATGCAGTCTTATTTCTGTCTGCTGTACAGTGTTATTTCAACACCTTCACCTTGTTGTAAAGATTAATTCTGCAATATGCTACTTGATGCTATATTTCTATTTAAATTGTTATATTTATGGTATGTCTAGTGTGCAGCTTATTTACACTCCTTCCTTCACCAGTAACCCTTCCAAACAAGCCAAATGAGGTTGTTCAGTCTTTTTCTAATTGTACTGTCCAAAAAACAAAGACAACCATAGGGAGTCAGAAAGAAAACAAAAGGTAGCAGCACAAGGCTGGGAAAACAGTCCATGGGTGGATGCAGGAGGCGAGGTTGAGCAGGGGTGCAGTTCAGGAGGCTGGCTGGGCAGCCAGTAGCAGAGGTGGAGAAACTCTGGAAGTCGGCTGGGTGGCCAGTGGCACAGACGAAGAAGTTCTGGAGGCTGGCCAGGTAGCTGGCAGTAAAGACAAAACAGTTCTTCAGGCCAGTCGGATGCCCAGCAGCACAGAGTTAGGCTGAGCTCTCACCACCTATTTTGATGGTCTACAGGAAGTTTTACGTGTGTTAAAAGTCTTGATTAGCAGCAGAAATGGCCTCATCTGCTGGGGTACAGCTACAAAAAGTCAACGGGAGTGCTGAGTTAATAAATGGTGCTCCATGTGTCTCGTAAGCAAACTAATATCTTGTCTTGTGTGTTAAGTGTTAGCAATAAGAGTATTTACATGCTGCATTTATGCAAATTTGCTTAATGGGTTGCAGATATTTAATATTTAGAAAGAGGTGCATTTGATACACAAAGTATTTTATTACCATGTAGTAAATATAGTAGCAAAATAATACTTTGACTTGATTTGTTACGTGGGTGAGTATTAGTGTAAAAAGAAAACCAAACAATTTGTCCATTTTGAATAATAAAATAGAAGTATAGCCTTTTCACCTGAGGGTTGTATTATACGGTCTAATGAAACCTTATAAGCTGTAACACTCTTATTGCATTTAATATTTGCGTTTGTGTGTATATTTTAAGGATATTTGGTTTGACTGAAGTAGTTCTAGTGTCAACTGCAATTTAATGATTTAACTGAATGATTTTTCAGGGTGTTAAATAATTCCAGTTTGTAGTTACTGTTAATTGTTGAATTTATGATTCATTTTAATATTCTAAAACAACAGAATATGCAGTAAAATGTAGAACTGTGATATGATAATGAGGAGATAAAAGACTATAAACCCATTTGTAAAGATCAGGTCTTTTATTGAGCCATGTGCTCCATTAGGAAGGTCCAGTAATTCCACAAGATGGCGAGCTTCCCAGTGTGAACTCCGAGATCCAGATCTGCAGAACCAGTCAGACAACAAAGGATTTATCTGCCTTCTGGTAGGATTCCACCAGTCAAAGTAAAAGAGTGCACTCGAGACATTCATGAGCTGTGGTCATCAGCATCTCCTCGTTTGATCTGCTCTCTGACCTAACTGACCTTGACTCTGCTAAACTCAGAGGAAAAAAACTGGAATATAAGGTTGCAACCTTATACCTTTAAAAGGGACAATTCAGGAATTTAAGGACTTTGTTTTTTAAAGGTTGTAATTCTGTTGTGAAATTGTTACATGTTGATAAAGTTGCAGTTAACTGAACTCGTGTGGTTATGATCATTTGCACTCATAGTCAGCTCCTCCTGAACCTAGAGTGAGGTGTACTTACCCATGAGTGGGCTACACTGGGAAAAGGGAGAGGAGTGGGGCACTCAGGCACAGGGGAGGCCTCAGAGGAAGCAACAGTCTTAAAAGAGTCAAATACATGAGCAGAATATACAGTCTCTGAGCTGAGAGCACAACAAAAAAATCTCTGAAGGAGCTGGTTTATGGATAGAAAACACATTTAATTCTGCCGGCTCAGAAACACCACAAGAAGTCTTTTGTTTTGCTGCCTCAGAAGCACAACAAAAAAAAAAAGTCCCATTAACAGGCTCAAAAACACAATGCCAACTCATTATGGCGACTAGTTTTGAATCTAAAAAATTACCAGGCTTATTCATTAGCAGGCTAATTAAATAACAGACTTAGAGGCACAGGGTATAGTCTCTTTGATATCATTAACCAACTTTGAACCAAAATACTCAGTCTTTGAGGTGGGTGGTTCTGGTGGAGGAAGAGCTCCAAGGAACAAAACAATTCTTTTCAGGAGCATTCTGATGGCCCGGTCCTGGCACATATGGGTGGAGTAACAGTAGTGCACCCAGCAGCTCTCATACTCGGCACTGGAACAGACCTGGCGTCAGTCGCCCTAGGAGCAGGCTGGAGCTCGATGTCGACTGACTGAAGTTGATGAGGATCTGGCTGGGCTGTTACTGCTAATGAGTGGTGTCGCCGTGGTCCACGCCTCCTCTTAGAGGACCTGGAGGAAGCAGGGCTGGGTAGGTAACTTGTGGCTGCCTCAGATGATGGAGGAACAAGTTGAGGAACTGATCCCTGTGAAGCATGGTGTCTTCCGGGACCACATCTTCCAGCAAGACCCCCCCAAGGCCATGGAAGAGTGGCTCATAGAGTGGAAGAATGGTGGGCCACGGCTTCCATCTTAAATTTTCTTTTAAAAAAGCAAGAGCTCCCTGCTGCTGCTCAAACAGGTCTATGCCTGCTGGGTCCATTACTGGTTGTGTTCTGCTGTTATGGAACAGTTGTGTGGGAGGCAGAGTTAGACCCAAATGCAGGACTTGTTGGACAGGAGTAAACTTAAACTCAGCTTTTATTCAAAGGAAAAATACTAAATGTACACAGGGCTGGACTGGAGCCAGAAATATATTAACCAGGAAACTAGGAAACAACATGGGAAAACACAGAACTATGGAACAGACAGCATGAGGAAAGCCGAAGATGAGGACATGACAAAGAACTGAGAAGGACAGACAATATACAGTGGGTAAAATAAGTATTGAACATGTCACCAATTTTCTAAGTAAATATCTTTCTAAAGGTGGTATTCACATGAAATGTGCACCAGATATTAGTAACAACCCATCCAATCCACACATGCAAAGAAATCAAACCATATATGTCTATAAATTATGTGCCATAATGAGAAATTACACGGAAAAACTATTAAACACATGAAGAAACTGAGGTGCAAAAAGGCATGGAAAGTCATGACACCAGATGAACTCTATCAGTAATTAAAAAGCAATCCTGGCACTTAGTAGAAATTAATATCAGCTGGAAGAAAAATCATGTTGAAGTGTATTTAAAGTTTGCTGAACAACACTTAGACAAGCCTGTGAAATACTGGGAGAATACAGTCTGGTCAGATGAGACCAAAATTCTTTGGATAATACACACTTTGTTTGAAGGTCCAAAGGCACTGCATATCACCCCAAAAACACCATACCAAGAGTGAAGTCTGGAGGTGGGAACATTATGGTGTGGGAACCCACGAACCTTCAGGATTTGAAGAGTGTGTGGGAAAAATGGGCTAAAACCACACTTGAGCAATGCATACGACTAGTTTCTCCATACAGGGCCCTATTCCAGGAAGCAAGCTGAGCTAACAACTCTGAGTTTGTTAACCCTAAAATGAGGTAAACTCTGGGAGTTAACTTCAAGTTTGAGTCAGTTACTATGGTGACAAGCTCTGTTAACCTAACTTGCTCACTGGCAGGTTTTCTTCAACAAACTGTCTCTCTGACTCCTCCAAAATGTCTGGATCTTGGAGATGATCTGAAAGTTTGAGTGAAGATGAGGCTGAAATCATGTTAAGACTTGAAAATTAGCTAAATGCATTTAAATGTGACTTAAATGCTGTCAACATTTTGAAAGTTCTGATGTCTGAAATTCAGAGTAGGAATCTTGACATATTTTCCACTGATTCACCGGATCCACTCGAAGGGATCATAGGATCTGCAAACCGCGTCCGAGTCCACTTGCACTGCAGGAGGGATCCAAATGGATCGGGATCACGGATTCAGACCGGATAAGGCCCAGATCCAGTTCAGGCTTCAGTCATTTCCCAGCTCATCCCGTCCATATCCATTCATAATTCCTTAATTTTCCCCAACACGAGTGTTT
Source organism: Australoheros facetus (assembly GCA_030220045.1). Lineage (NCBI taxonomy): Eukaryota > Metazoa > Chordata > Actinopteri > Cichliformes > Cichlidae > Australoheros > Australoheros facetus. The sequence goes on from JASGAU010406946.1 coordinate 7,474, forward strand.
TATTTAAAATGGTTCATCCTCCCAAACCTGTACTGAAATTTAAAATTTATAAAACTGAGACATTTCTTATAATGTGTTTGCCTTTACTGATAAAACTTCACATTCTTTGCAGACTTGGAAAGCTGCCCTGCATGTTTTCAGATTTCATCAGCTTCATCCAATGAAAGGTCAGTTTGGGTAAATGATGACAGCAGACAGTATAAAATTATTTTATAAGCGTGTAAGCGTGTTCAATACTTTTTCCTTGTCATTTCTCATTATTACACATCATTTATCAACATCTAAGGCAGGGGTGTCAAACTCAATCATAGGACAGGCCAAAATTGAAGACAGTCTGAGTCGCGGGCGAACAGGATTAAAAATAATAATTTTAATCAGCAATATGAACTTTAATGGCCCGAATACAGCAGCCTTTTCCTCGACACATTAAATTAAATTATATTTTCCTTCAAACCTAACATCAGGAAAAATTAAAATATTTCAAGCTGATGAAAATTTGCAAATCTTTCAGGTAAAAACTGTGATGTGAATTTCTGCACTTCACAGTTGTAAAAACCCTGTGTAAACTGCGCAGTGTATCCAGTTTCTCAGCAAAAAGCACAGCTTAAACACACACGGTGAAGACCTGGTCTGGTTTTTTTTTTTTTTTTTTTNCAATCGCACACGTAATCACATGATCCCGTCCAGGGACATATTAAGATGCCTCATTTTGTTGCAGAGAAAAGCCGCCACCTTCATCCTGGATCCCTGCTGAGTTTTTTACTTTACTTTTCATGAACTTGACAGATTTCCTCAGGTAGCGCATGGCACCTCTGTGATGAGGCACGTCACCAAATTCAGAAGCTATTTTCTTAAAAAGTTCACTATATTACGGTGCTTATGACGTGTTCTGTCTTCAGGACTTTGCTCCGCAGCGTTGCCTGCTGTGTGACGCAGTGATGCACTGTCAGCTCACCTGTGCAGGTCTCCCTCGGAATATTCTCCCGTATTTTACCAATCTGCCCCCCCAATGGCAGGCGAGGAAAAGATACAGATGGTTTACCTCTGTTGTCAGATCAGGTCCTCTGCCTCCCACCTGTTTGGAAAACTCCTTGTTTTCCACTTTGGGGGTCAGGCTAGCTTAAATGGCACTGTAAAAAGGGATGTTTTTATCCGCTCATCACTGATCAATGTGTCATTGGCAACACGGAAAACGGGTTAGCGCACAGGTCGTGGCCTGCGCGGCAGCTGTTGCAGTGCATTGTGGGATTTGTAGTATGTGGTGGGAGCGCTATTTACCCGCGGGCCATTAAATAGCTATATTAAATCATCTTGCGATAAAATTATATCGCAGACCGGATGTGGCCTGTGGGCCCTGACTCTGACACGTGATCTAAGGTTTGATTTCTTTGCATGTGTGGATTGGATAGGTTATTACTGACATCTGGTGAGAATTTCATGTCAATAGCACCTTTAGAAATATATTTACTTAGAAAATTGGTGACGTGTTCAATACTTATTTTCCCCGCTGTGTACACAGACATGAGGTAATCAGGGAGAGTGGAGACGGCAGGGGAGAACAGGTAAACTGAATGACACAAGCAACACTCAACACAATGCACAAGGAACAAAGGACTGGTAAAATAAAACAGGAACTAATGTGTGGGAACAGGAACGTGGACTTGACAGAAGACAGGAAAGCAGGCATACTGAATGAAACTAAGCAACACAGACACATGAATGAACTTAACACACAGACACAAAAGGATGGGAACACAGAGGGAGAACTAAACTCAAAAGCCACAAAGAAGAAGGAACAAAACCAACACTAGAAAAATACGCAAAGCAAAGCTAACCTTAAGCAATGCAGGAATCATGGAGAATAACTGAACAACCAAAACTACAAAGTCCAAAAACTCAAAACGCTGGGCAACAAACCCAGGCACCCTGCTGACATTATCATTTATGAATAACTTCAATGTTTCAGGCTCATTCTATGGATGATGTATTTTGTATCTTTATACAAAATATGTTGAAATAACAGATTTTGTAAACATTTTAAGCCCTGACTGATTCAACAAAAAGCAGATTTAGGCCTGAATAATTCTGGATGGACAAAAAAAAAAGAAAAAAGAGGGGCTTTATGTGAGGTTGAGTTTTAAAGATTCAAAAAAGCGTTAAAGGAATGTGAAAACTACTCAGATATGAGCACCTCAAATGTTATCAGTCCATTGAATGGGCGTTATCGGTAATTTGTGTTCAATATGATTTTTACACAAACACTTTAAATTACACGGATTAGAAGCATTATTGTCCCTGGGATTTGGTATGTTTGTGTGGTTTGGTTTATATTAATGAATATCAGTTTCTATTTATTTTTACTGCTGCTTTATGAAGTTCATTGAATTTTGTCTTTAAATTTTGACTTCTTGTTTTGGCTTTATCATTCCTGTGATCAGTATATGGTTATGGAAACAAAAGCCCCTTGAGATAAAGAATAGATTTTTACAATACAAAATTATAAAACAAGCAAACTAAATAACATTACTTAACTAATACAAATGGCTCACTTACACTCACCCAACCAATAGTTGCAAAGACCCAAATGGTACATAGATCACAGAAACATCAAGAGTAATTAAAGCTATTTGTCTTCAGATTAAATAAATCATAAAACACATATAGTATAGTACACAAACCCATTTGGCAGACTTAATAAGGGAAAATAAATATGACCTGAAGTGATGGAAATAAGTTGAAGAAGAAGAAAAAGAAAAAAGGAATATGATTTCAGTTGTATGACCCACAAGCTTCTCTGAATCTCTGAATTCAAGGGCAAAGAGAACTGGATATTGCATGTTTTTTGTGTGGATATGTATATAAGAAACGGTTTCTAATATGAAAGAGAATTTAAAAAAAGAATTTATTTTTTAAAAAGAAACATTTAAAGTGTTTCATGATGCATTTATAAGTTTAAGTCTTTAAATCATAATTAAGAAATTATCTTTGAAAATAAAAGACTGGATTACAGGAACACTGATGAGCATTTAGCAGGTAAAAAGTCTGATACTTCTCTCAGGTAATTAAGGACAAAAATTCAAGTAAAATCAGAGTTATGCTCATAAAGTTCAGACTGAAAGACCATAAAGGAGTCACAGTGCTGCTCAGTAACTGTGTTTCTGCTGCCCCCAAGTGGACAAGAAAATCAGTTATTGCAATTCTAAGTGTTGTCAACACACACACACACACACACACACACACACACACACACACACACACACACACACACACACACACACACACACTTGAATACAGGACAGAGGACAATAACACAGGTACGAAGGTCACATAATAAGCCACAGTGGGTTTTGTCATTAGCAGAAATATGTTCAGTATGTGGATCCTCACTGAAGCTCAGAGGGAGTTGTTTAAGAGAGCTCAGTTTAATTATTTTTTTGCGTGATTGCTATAACATCAGAAAGAGCTCTGAGGAGTCAAGGTGTATTAACAACACATATTTGCTAAATATTTCAATTAAATTTGAAAGAGACTTGATAAAAAAGGTACACTCTGATAAATGTCAGGCAAGATGTCCTCATGAAGGCATAGAATATTTTTTTCATGAAAAATAAAATAAAATGAAACAGGCAGCTGGGGTGCAGCGCTCTGAAGAGCTGCTTTGTAAAACAGAGTCCTGCCGAAGCAGACGTCCCTGCTTGTCGTTGTGCGTGCATCTCTGAGGAGTGCAATCTGTTTACAAACCTCTCTGAATTTTTTTCATTTTCTTTATTAAATGACATTTCCTTAAATGCATAAAGAGCCAAAAAGAAATGAAATTGTACAGTAGCAATGATTAGCATTCAAGCAACAGAGCAATCAGAGCCTGAAATTGCGCTGAAATTACAGAAGCTGTGAAAGTTGATGAAAAAACAGCAAAGCTGGGACAAGATGAATCTAAAAATATAATGTCATTATTTTAGCCCTTTCACGCAAATCATCCTTTTAAACAGTCAAACACAATTCACCAGACGGAGGAGATGCACGCCAGGCTGCCAGAGTAAATAAACTATCTGAACATTTACATTTCCTCTGAGGAGAAAATCCACCTCGACAACACAAAGTGGAACAAACAGCTGTTATAATTAGGAGATTTTCCCCATACTTTCAATATCTTTTAATATCGTTAAGAAGGAATTCAGGGTAATATTTAGACCAAATGAAAATTAATAACAAGCTACTGCTGTCACCAGGGGGGGAAAAAGGATTCAAACAGATACACAACAAAAGCACTGAAACCTACAGTATAACCTTTATATTGTCAGATGTAAGAAAACAGACTAACCTCAGATAAGAAGCAGCTTGGGTCCAGTGTGACTTTCTCACAGAAATAACAGAACACTGAGAGATACATTTAAGGCAGCGCTTGTTATCTTGTGTTGTGATGCTGCCGTTCAGAGAGGCTCCTCTCTGTCTGTATCCTGCTTCCGCTTCACCCTGTTTGATGAGAAACAAAGACAATAGGAAATGCCCTGTTTTTTCTTCTTTTCTTTCTTTCTGTTTTTTATATGTATGTCTTAAATCACAGTCATGTGGCAGGAAAAAGTCACATGGTATATACATTATAGTTCAGTGAGTGGGATCTTAAATCTCAAATTGCTAGAAGACAGTGAATATAATCTAAAATCCAAACTCTCAAACACATCATGTGTTTTCAACCTTATTTGCTCTTTTATGATCTCTAAAAGCCACATGAAGACACCTGAGGGAAGAAATTTGAGTTTAAATATCAGACAAACCAAGGTTCAATAGCTTTTGTGGCATTTTTGGTAAATACGAATTCCCTCAACTGGCGTTAGCAGCACTTCAAGTTGGCACGCTGCAGCCCAGATGATGCTCATGAATCTTGACAAACTAAATCTTCCATATGATCCTCAATATGCCCAATCTTAAGTTAATTCACATTGTTTCTGGATCAGTTATTTAACTACCTTGAATGTACTGTTTTCTTTATTTTACCTTTGAGTTCAAAGTCTGCAAAATTCATTTTGATGGGGGAAAATCTATTGACTGGTGGTAAATCAACAAGAGAAACAACAAAAAAGGAAATTATGATGCGCATCTTTAATAAATCTTTATTCTTTTTTAAAAATAATTTATTTACCTGCTAATCTCTAGTTGCTGCTCCGTAGTTGAGAACTGGACATCCTTTTTTATCTTCTGTTTTTGACTTAAATTGTATTTGGCATTAGCGCAAATATACGGAAGCCGAGAGCGGCCATGGTACGTATAAACTTTTTTCTGATGGTTTTCTCGAGATAACGAGTTATTTAACTCGTTATCTCGAGAAAACGGTAGTTGTTATCTCGTGATAACGAGATAAATAACTCGTTATCTCGAGAAAACGGTAATCGTTATCTCGTGATAACGAGATAAATAACTCGTTATCTCGAGAAAACGAACTTTGTTTGTAACGGGATTATTAGTGTGTGTTAAACCTGGTGTGTGTTAAACCTGATTCCTTTCTTCAAATTCCTTTCTTCAAATGCCTGTCACACCAGTCCGAGTCCGTTCTTGTAAA
>JASGAU010406949.1:4506-20490 GCA_030220045.1 Australoheros facetus
GGTGCTTTGCATTGGAGATGAGGATCTGAACTTCTGGAATAGGCAGGGGCCTGTGGGCTGTTTAAGACGTCTGGCACTGAACACCACCGGTGGTGGCGTAGTCATCTTCATCCATGTAGTAGTGCTCATTTCTGTGTCTTCTTCTGTTCTCCAAGTCACAGTCCTCCAAGTCAGCATAGATGTAGAGGTCATCGTCCATACTGTCTGGCTGCTCTGTGTCCACCTTCTCTGGGAGATAGCGCTCCAGCTCCTTCAGCTTGTGTTTCGGGAGGAAATTGGCTTTTGGGAACACCACCTAATAGAAACAACCATATTTAAATTTAATTGCAGTGCTGCATTAGATCATACAGGTATATTATATTACTATTTTCGCGTAGTTGCAGAAAAATGCTAACATTTTATGATATTTTACTGCTGTTGATTTGGAGCATAAATATAAGTAAGGTTTGTTATTATAAGAGATGGCCATTTAGAGCAAATCGTTGCAAATATGATCCTCATCAGGTGCTTTATTTGTGTGTAATAGAACAATAAAAATATAAAAGTGTTAAAGAGATTTTTAAAAGCTGGGTACTGAGGACTTTCTTACCGAGAAGTGAATAATAAGACGCCCCTTCTCAAATGGCCTGCGATACGTGGGCATCCCTTCATTCAAGACACACTTAGTGTCTCCAGGCCTGATCAACTCCCCTTTGATAAAAAAATAAAAAACAAATAAAGAAAAAAAACAAAACAAAACAAAACACACACATACACACAAAAAACACGAGCCACCTCAGTCATAAAACATAAGAGACAGGATACTGTACATCCTTATGGTCTGTTTATATTTCCTAATTTCCATTCAAAATAAATGAGTAAGAATGAGTTTATTTAAACTATTGTACAGTCAGGTTCCAGTGGCCTTTTGACCATGTGGCCTACTTTCACTGTATGCATAACTGGAAATGTGGCAGTGGCGCAGGGGGTAGCCTTGCAGCCGGAGGGTTGCCGGTTCTAGCCCCTGGCCCTGCGTTGTGTCCTTGGGCAAGACACTTAAACCACACTGCCTAACGTAGTGCTGGTCTCTGGCTGCATGACCTCAAATGCTCGTCTCTGGATGAGTGATCTGGAACTATCATTTCGTTGTGTGCCTTGTGCGCACAATGACAATGAGTTGAATCTAACATCTAAATACTTCTAACTGATCTGGAAAAAGAGGCTGTCAGTGTAACACAGGTTCACGTATCACAGAGAAATCTTTCAAACATCAGTTGTAACTTATTTCAAAGAGCAATATAACAGTTTCTCATCATGGTAAATCACACTCAGTGAAGTGTGATGTACCATGTAATGTACTACACACCTGGTAACCAAAGAACTCTCCATAAATGAACTGAACCATACAGCTAAGCATGCACATTTTCTTAAGGGTTCACCCACACTGACCGACCAGCCCTGCAAAACTGCTGGGTTTATAAAAACTATGAGATAATTCTTCCCTATTAGTGTCTATTCATTTTATAATTTTCTTTAGTAATATATGTATATCTTCCAAAGCAGAACAATAATTAAAAAAAAAACCACACCTGAACCTACTGATGTTAATTAATTATACAAAAGAATATTTTTGCACACTAATCTGATTATCAATCAAAACATCTCCTGATCTACGAGTATTTCATAATTTGATTTACCTGGATGTGATGTAACAAGCAGAGTTCTATTGTCCAGTGTCTGAATGGGCTTCTTGAAACCACATAAAGCCTCAACCAGCTGCAACTCCATGGACATGATAAGGTCCTCTCCTCTCCTAATGACAACAGGGGAAAAACAAACAAACAAACAAAAACAAAAAAGCACAGGTCAGTTTTTTTAAACAAGCCACATGTTCTGCTACTGCTAAATGCAGATTTAATAAAGCAATGTTTCTGGTGTAAACATAGCCAGCCAGCCAGCCAGCCAGCCATGCATGCATGCTGATCTGGGTGCAGTCTAAGCAGAGATGCCCAGCCTTCCCTCTCTCCAGCTCTTCTGGTTGGACACAGAGGTGTTCCCAAGTCAACCGAGAGATGTAATCTCTCCAGCGTGTCCTGAGTCTGACTCTGGATTTCACCCCAGTTGGACATGCCTGAAACACCTCACCTAGGAAATGTCCAGGAGGAAATCTAGTCACCTCAACTGGCTCCAGACCAGTAGAGCACCTACTGCATCAATCTGTCTGATAATCTCCTACCTCTTCCAAACCTCACTCATAAATAAACCCTCTGAGATACTTAAACTCCTCCACTTGGGGCAGCAACTCATACCTAATCCGGAGTGGGCATGCCACCCTTTTCAGACTAAGACTACGTTCACACAGTGCAGCCTGAAGTGACCCAAATCCGTTTTTTTTTGCCCTCATGCGATCTGTATCCGATCTTTTCATGCCAGTCTGAACAACACAGATCTGATTTTTTCAAATGCAACCCAGGCCGCTTGGATATGTGGTCCTAAATCCGATACGTATCCGATCTTTTCAAATACGACCTGTGTGTGTACGGCCAGGTCGCATTTATCCGACCTCCACGCCATTGATACTCGACAAACGTCACTATTCTGCGTCCCGTTACGCGGACGCAGGAAGGTAAACATGTGTGACTTCCGCAAACATTGAGCACGCTCCCTACATATGACGTTATCGATACCTCTACTGCGCATGTGGGACACTTTCAAGTTCGTCTGCTGTTCACACACAGATCACATCCAAGTCGCATATATTTGGAAATGTGAACGATCACGCAAAAACAAACAAACAAACAAAAAAAAACGTAATTGGGTCACTTCAGGCTGCAGTGTGAACGTAGCCTAAGAACCATGGACTCAGATTTGGAGGTGCTAATTCTCAGCCCAGCCACTTGAAACACTGCTGCCAGCTGTCCTGTGTAAGCTGGAGGCTGCTGTTTGATGAAGCTAAAGCAACTGCATCATCCGCAAATAACAGAGAGGTGATTCTGAAGACACCAAACCAGAAACCCTCCACCTCTTGGCCAAACCTAGAAATTCTGTCCCTAAATTCTGAATAGAGTTGTGCAGAGTCCAACACTCACCGGGAACAAGTCTGTTTTACTGCCAGGAATATGCAACAAGTTCTCATTATGGCTGTACAATGACCAAAAACCCCATAACTATAGTCATGCTCAAATTTTAACATGGCGCAAAACAAAATGTGAGAATTAATCTATCTACTTTGGTTTATTGCCAACTTTTGCATTCAATAGAACACACGGCATTTAAGTACAGTTTCTTTTTACCTGGTGAAATGTGGATGGTCTCGTTGATCTAGAACAATGATGATATCTCCTGGCTCGAGTTCTGGCTCCTGGTCTCCCTCTCCATGTAAAACAATCTTCTGGCCATCTCTCATTCCTGTGTAAATTTCGCCAGGTAATGAAAATACAGGTTTAGTTTTTCTTTTTGTTTTTTTCTAGTTTCACCACCAAACACACACAAATGATTTATATTTCACTCACCTTTGTCAATGTGGACCTCCAAGATTTTCTTCTGTCGCAGGATCTTTCGGCCTCCACATGCTTTGCAGCGGTCCTTTTGGTTGATTCTCTTTCCTTGCCCCTGGCAGCTAGGACACACTGTGGACATCTGCTGCACCATACCTGGAAGTAACTGGTGTACACGGACTTGCATTCCTGTGCCATGGCAAGACATGCACATCTGTACCGCACCTTTACGACCTCCACGACCTGCCAAGAGAAACAAACTGTTAGCAAACTGGAGAACAAAGTTAAAGCTATTATTAATTATAATACCAAGGACATCTTTTCATTATTTAGCTTAACTAATCCCAGGGTCTTTCCATCTCAAATAAACATGGGCCATCTGATGGACCATCTCTGCTTTGCATAACATTTTCAAAAAAATTCAACATATTTAATGATTGCTGTGAAAGTTTAGCTTCATATATCAAATATTTTTCAATATATTATTTTTGAAAAATGATCCATCGACCCACTTTCAGGCCTTTTTTTGGCACACTGGAATTTGAAGCAATGTTTGAACATGAATATCTCAAAAACTAATAAAGGTAAAAGCCTAAAATTTTCACTGGTCTTTCTTGCAATCAAAGTGAATCAGGATCTGTAATTTGGGACAGATTCAAAGAATCTCTGAATTTTGGCTAGTTAAAATATGAAAAAAATTTCAAGCTGTCTATAATGTCCCATACTTAAGCACACATTGATTAAAAACTTTACACTGAAAGAGACAAGTAGTGCCAATTTCTGAATGGTATATAGTTATATTTCACAAAAATGAAAAATAAAACATGTAGAATATTTTTTTTTACATAAAAGAATTCATAGTCAAAAAAAATGAAGAAAGTTTTATTTTTATTCAACTTTCATGCTGAATTGAGCAAATATCACAAGTTGTACCACAAAAACAAAAATATCAGTAGACATTCTAATCCCAGCGGAACAAAATTCTGGAGTTTCCAGGTGGTACTTTCATTATAACTGAGAAAACTGTTTTGTTAAATGTTTTCCAAGATCTACTCTACCTGGCATTTTGAGACTCTCTGTCCTGGAGTAGTCTTATAATTCAGGCTAAGTTTAAATTATACTAAGTATTAAAATGCAACAATGTAGCATCTTCACAAACACTGCTCAAAAGATTTAAAGGAATACTTTGAAAACACATCAGATCTTAATTGGGAAAAAAAAATTATGCTGCATATCTATACTGATATTGGACAGGGTAATGTTTTAGGAACGAAAGAATGCCACAGCATTTGATGGAAATGAAAATGGTCAACCTCCAGAGTGCTGAATTCAAATACATTAAGTGAAAAAATGTTGCAGCAGGCTAGTCTGTTTTGCCGACTGAGCTCCTGGACAGTCGGAGGTGCAACCTGGTAGAGTCAGATGGGCTGAAACATAATGTCTCAAGGGTGTTCTATTTGATTTAGGTCAGACAGTAGGGGCCAGTCACTGGTATCAATTCTCAATCCTCCAGCAACCCTGCATACTCTTGCCACATGAGGCTGGGCATTGTCATGCACCAGAAGGAACCCAGGACTCACTGCACCAGAGTAGGGTCTGACAGTGGGTCTAAGGATTTCATCCTGATACGTAATGGATAGGCAATGGCAGTCATGGTGCAGTTGCCTAGCCTGTACAGAGCTGTGCATCCCTCCATAGATATGCCTCCTGTGCAACCTCTGTAGGGTCCAGATATTGCCTCATGCCACCAATAGTGACACTGACCCTAGCCAAATGCAAAACTAGTGAAAGAGCAGTCAGAAAAAATAAGCAGGGAAAAAATAGTCAGCAGCCTCCACCTGTAAAACCATTTCTGTTTTGGGGGTTGTCTCATTGTTGCCCCTCTAATGAACCCGTTGTTAATTTCATTAACACTAAAACAGCTGAAACTGATTAACAGCCCCCCTCTGCTACTTAGCTGAAAGATCAATATCCCAGAAGTTTAATTGACTTGATGCTACACTGATTAAAAAGCGTTTCATTTTTTTCCCTTTCATTTTTTTGAGCAGTGTAACTATTACAATTCTTGCAGCATTCATTCAGACAGTCAGCATACCGATTGCCTGATCCCTGCTTGCCTGTAACAGCTGTGGCATTAGGGTTAGGTGTTAGGATTAGGGGTTTAAGGTTAGCATCTTGTATCAGACTACCAATCACACCATGTGGACACAGCAGCTTGGCCTCACAAGACTGCACATGTGAAGTAATCCATTTTTCATTACTCTTAATTGTTCTGCTATATTTATCTTTATGTATGAAAAATTTTACATGAGTACTTTTTGAGTTTTTAATGCCACTTGGTATCTTTTAAACTTTACCTGAATTATCAGGCTTTTCCAGGGCAGTAGATCTCAAAAATGTAAAATATGCACATATTTAACAAAATCGTGTTTAGTTATATTTAGAGTATCATCTGGAAACCCCAGAATTTTGTTCTATTCCGATTAGACTATCTACTGATATTTTTATTTTTGAAGTACAACTTGTGATATTTGCTCAATCCAGTATGAAAGTTGAATGAAAATATGATTTTCATTTTTTCTTTCACATTTTAACTAGCCAATCTCAGAGTTTTGGCTTATTATAACTGAAAACTGAGATCTCAGATTTCAGATGGAATGACCCTTAGTAATCACAGAACAATAAGTAGCATTACAATGGTGTTTAACAACTTGAAACGAACCGCTCCCCTCAAACACACACAGAGTGGCAGCAGAGGAGACGAACTATGAAAGCAGCTAGTGTGCCCTTCAAAGACAATGGCCCCATATATGAATGCAAAATGCGGTAGGGACTGTACTGAAATGAAACAAGGGCACACTTGTAGCAGTCTGATATGCTTTGTTGTTGAACAAAGGAAAAGCCTTTTGGGATTACCAAACAAGTCCAATGACACACATTAGCAAACATCAAAACAATTTCATAGCAGAGACATACCTTCACATCTGTCACAAATGGTATTCTTTTGGACAGCTAGTTTTCTTGTTGCTCCATTATAAAGCTCTTCCAGAGTCACTGTAATCTGATGAACAATATTCTTCCCTGTGGTGGGGGGGAAAAACATTGCACTGTCAGTCATATCACAGATTTCAGCAATAATACTTTAGCTTGAGAAGTCTCCCAGAGATACCACTAATACAAGCTTTAATTATGCCTTTTCTCTTATATTTGTGACATTTGAAAAACTGTAATAAGTAAACAAAGAAAATTCAAGATTCACAAATTCACACTCTATGCTTGAAGAGTGAGACAGTTTTTCTGACTTCTCAGATGGTCTTTTGTCTCTGTGACAAATGTAATTCTTTTCTGAGACAAATTTTCTGTTTCTTCTGCAGTGAAGAAATCAAACTATGCAAGATGATACGAGATCATATGACCTCTTGGTCAGACTGTGATTTTTCAAGAGTCTTGAAGAGAAGAGTTTTGTGTATGGAAATCTAGCACAGTTTATATAGATGTATGTCTGATGTGGTCTTTGTATTCTTGCATTTTCAATAAAACCTTTTCTGTCCACCTTATTAGTTTAGAAGACTGTTAATACTTTTTGGAAATGTGTCACTCTCTTCTGCTTTAAACATGCATTATTTTTAACAGCCACAAAGGGAAACTTCTCTGTGCAAAAAAACAATAAAAATTTTTAAATCTTGTAAAGTATGGTCCCAGTTACAGTAAAACAGAGGATAAATCCTACCCATTACTGAGTCTCAATCATATGAGCATCCAGTTTCATAGTAAGATATGCTCCTCGCTTTTGACATTTGATTTAAAACCACCAAAAACAAAAACTTGACTTAATTTGAGGTTTTAAAATGGGGGTCCACATATCATGGTCCAAATTTTATATAAATTATATATACAGTCTAAGGATCTGAAGGGACTGAAACATCAGCAAAAAAAACAAAACAAAAAAAACCAACAACTTTTGTCTAAGCTGAAATTAGTTTTCATGCACAACTTGCAGGAGCTTTCAAAAACTAACTTTATATCCGCTATGGTTCTGCCAATTTCCTGTATTATGACTGACCTCTGGTGGTACACATTGTGCACAACTCTACATTGCAATAACAGAACTGTTCAGTCAGTTTAATGTCAAAAGAAAACTAAAAAAAAAAAAATATGGGCAGAAAATATTTTAATCTGAAATATGCACAAACTTTACATGCTATTTCACAGACAGACTCTCTTAACATTTGCCTACCTTTTCGCTCTCGGTGCATCCGACTGCCTCCACCAAAAAACAAGTCAAAGATATCCATGGGCGATGCGAAGCCCCCACCGCCACCACCGCCAGTTCCTCCTTCCTTTATTGCCTTTTCACCTCCCCGGTCATAAAGCTCTCTCTTCTTTGCATCTGACAAAACCTCATAGGCCTGTGAGATCTGCTTGAACTTTGAAGGGGGGCAAAAAGAAAGCATCAAAATGTCAGAAGACCCCTGCAGCTTAGCAGTTGATGTTAATTAGAGTAAGAAAATAGTACATACCTTCTCGCCTTCTGTAGGATTTTTATCAGGGTGATACTTCAAAGCCAGTTTGCGATAGGCCTTTTTCAGCTCATCAGGAGTTGCACTGGGTTTCACGCCCAAAGTGTCATAAAAGCCTGTTTCCTTGACCATGTTTGCCTTGAGAAAGGGAAAAAACCCACCAAGATTTAAATATTCAGTAAATTTAGTTTCTAAACACTTCTAAAATCTACTTGTTAAAGCACTGCCAACCAATCTGGATGCATGCAAAATACACTCAGCATCATCTTTTGACTGTCCAGGGTTACATGTGGTGCTCCAGTTAAATGGCCAAGTTTATCCCTCATCTACTGTGTATAAAAATAGCACTAAGAAGAAACTTGTGACTTCACACCTAATTGTGCCTCTTATTATATCAACCTGTAAATTTTCTGGTGCACCAGAAAGTTCAAAGGGTTACACTGACACAATGTGTTCACCACATTAGGTACACCCATCTAATAGTACAGTACTGCTACAAATGCTACATTAAAACTAAGCTTAAACGTGCCACCTTCATTTTTTAAAGAAATTCATAAATGTTCAGCTTCTGGTGGAGTGGAGTGGAGATGGCAAAACCTAATAGTTGCTTCGAAGACTTAACATCAGGCTATGCTGAACTGAACTGTTTTGACAATGCTGGTCAAACAAGCCACCTTAAATCTCCATCTGGTGACTGTAAAGGGCATGACATAATCTACTTCATCTTCATACTCATCAATGATTTGAGCACTCCTGAAAACCCCTATCAACCTGGAAATATTTCATGATCAGATGAAGGTGACAATTCTTCTTCAACTTTACCTCAAAAGGGAAAAGCAGCAACTGACTCCTTCACATCATAACAGAGCCCCCAAATTCCTTCACTGCTGGGTTTGAAGGCTCAGCTCTTTCCTATAGTTTCTCACCAGAACTGCACAAATACAGCCTCCTGATTTATATTTGCACTCAATACAGTTTATATAAAAAACAGATATTTAACGAGTCCCACATAAGACGCCTTTTCGCTCTAAAATGAACGATATTAGTTAGTTTGCATGAGTCCGCTTCGTTTTCTTTCCAGCGTTAAGCAACCTGCCATCTTTGTTTTTGAAGCGATAACAAAACTTGGCAACTCAACTATTTTTAATCTTTTACTGGACGTGATGTTTGTATTCAGTCGGTTAGTTTATTACAAGATTTTATAAATAAATAAAAACTCAGTGTCGTTAACCGACCTTTGTGGTCATTTTTCAAATATCTTCGGTTACTTAAGTCTGATATAACCCGGTGGTTAAATGTTAATGTTTGCTGTTAGATGAGGGGCACAGACTGGGGCTGCTCAGGCCCTACGAGGCTATTTGAGCTACTTAGCCTGGCTAAGGCTAAAATGTTAGCTTTGTTGGTTTTTTTCGACCATAACCCCCAAAATACGCGACACTTTGATAAAAACGGTGTATACAGATAATTACTGTTTTCCAACCTTATATGAAGACACTGTTGTCGCCTCACAGCCTCAGCTCACAGCGACTGTTCCAGAAGATTCTTCTAACCCGCCTCTACCGTGACGTGTATTTCTCGCGACGATTCTCGACGTACGTATGTCGATGACCAAAACAAGCGTGAGCTGTAGTAAATGTAACTCGGGCAGAAAGGCTAAAGAGAAACGATGATAAAATGCCAGTTTGCTGGCTTATCAGCGAGGAGGGTAATCATAAACCCCTCCGATTGCCTCATTTACAGACTGTTGTGTTGGGGCGAGGCCCAGAAACAACTATCAAAGACAAAAAATGCTCTCGGCAGCAAGGTAACAGCATCTCAGGAAATTTCATAGAAGTTTAATAACAAGCACGGAGATATCCAAAAATCTCAAGATAAAGAAATGTATTCTGTACATCTAATTTAAATATCAATTAAACATCATATGCTGTATATAGATGCAGATTTTTCAACCTAAACCTCTCTTTAGCTTTATTAAAGGTGTTGTAATATGACATGGAAGCAGCTAACTTTAAAGGTTTTTTTTGATGTGATAAAAATGTGGAAACTTTGACCTGTGCAATTGTTATCCCTTTCCAACCAGTTGAACTGAAAGCAGAATGCAACAAAGGTTATGTCAAAGTTAAACAGGTAAGGCACCTAAAAAGGTAATTTTCATTGCTATTTGAATTTCCATAAAGACGTTTATGTGCATGTCTTTTCAATTTTGTNTTACTATACAGTCTGTCTCATATCTCCCCTTTTTTCTTCCAAAGCTTGGCTTAAACCCCACCTCTGTAGACTCTGTGGTGGTTGGTAAAGACAATGAGGTCAAAATAAAGCCTGGGCAGCGCCTTCATATTGTCAATCAGCTTTACCCCTACACTGTACAGTTTAAAGAGGATCCTACTGGCAGCCAAGGTGGTACCAAAAGACCACGAGAGTCTGTTTCAGGGGACCGAGGGAGCCAGCGGGAAGCTCAGAGTATGAAAGCAGCCAAAAAAACAGAAGGGATCTCTTTGTCAGTCAGTCACAGTGATGCCCCAAAAACAAATGTAAGAAGAAAAATCTTGTTTTGATTATTGTAATGTATTTCTGTATTGACCGTCTATAGCTCTTCTATGAATAGATTATCCAGAAGAAAACTGATATCTGTTGCAGGAATGTGCTGGACACTGGAGCCAAGGCCTTAAGACTTCAATGCAAGACCCCAACATGCAGGTAACTGTTCTATAAAAGAGAATTATAATTGGTGTGATGCTTACTGCTGCATAGCTGGATTTTTTTACTGCACTGAATTCTGACTCTATAATAGAAATGTTTTAACTTTTCCAGGTATACAAGGATGATAAAGTAGTAGTTATTAAAGATAAATACCCCAAAGCTCGCCACCACTGGCTCGTGCTTCCGTGGCAGTCAATTCCCAGCCTGAAGGCTTTGCGTGCCGAGCACTGTGATCTGGTGAAACACATGCAGGAAGTTGCTGACCAAATGATTCAGCAGTGCCCAGATTCTAGTTCGGTGCCATTCCGCACAGGATACCACGCCATCCCAAGCATGAGGTAAGCCATAACTGTTGGTGAATGGTGCTGTAACACTTGGGCCATTTAAAACAAACAAACATACATATAGTTTTAAATCAGTAATCATCCATCCATCCATTTTCTCTCATTTATGCTTTTCAGGGTCGCAGGGGAGCTGGATAATACTACTACTAATAATAATACACTTTATTTATATCCAGTTTTTCACTTTACAAAGTGCATCACAGAGCAACAAAATAAAGATGGAATGAAACAAAACAAGCACTGAGTGGAACAAAATAAACATTAAGACCAATAAATTGTAGAGAGAAATTTAGAAAAGAAAAGACTATTCTAAGTAAATTAAAACAAAAATAAACAGCATTTTTTTGTGTACCAGGCAGCTGCTTATTTGAGCTCCAGTTAGTGCAATATGCAAGCTAACCAGCTTGAGATGTGGATTACATTACATTACAGGGCATTTAGAGTTTTTTGTTTCAAAGTCAGAGTTTTGCTTTTTTTTATTTTCAGTTTTATTTTCAGGCTTTTGAAGTCAGTCATGCTCAAAGCTAAAAAAGTGTCACCAGAATCAGCTCTGAAGGTAAATTTTATGCAAACTTCTGTAAGCTTAAAATAAGTACACTGTGTTTTCCACTCATTGTAAATGAACCTTAATTATTAATTTTCTGCATTGAATGTTTACATTTGTGCTTTAATATTTTATCCTGTACTTCTGATTTGGTTTTAATTCTTCATATAAAGCACTTCAAATTGATCTGGCCCAGAAACACACAAATGAATCTGGCCATCCTAACTGTATCAGTTTAATACCTTAGAATAACAATGCTTTGCGAACATCTTGTTTCTTGTCACAGTATTTTAAAATAAAAGCACAGTGAGGCAGTGGAGAGAAACTTGGGAAATGTGATGGAGAGTTTGGCACAGAAGCTGTTTTGGACATGCTGTCCTTGGTGCCATCTAGTGGCCAAGATCTGAAATGTGAATGCATCAAACTTGCCTTTTTAATCCAGTGATGTTTATAACTTAAATGTGACATTGAAATTTAAATTTATGTTGCTTTGGATTCTCTCTTTCAGCCACGTTCACCTCCATGTGATCAGCCAAGACTTTGATTCGCCTTGTTTAAAGAACAAAAAGCACTGGAACTCATTTACAACACATTACTTCATTGAGTCTAAGGGTGAGAGGAGCTTTATTTTTTTAACATTTACTAAGAAATCATTTGCCTTTAAAGCAAATAATTTATACTGTGGACTCAAAACACTGTTTTGTACCCCTCAGCCTAAAAAGGCTGGCAGAGTATTGTCGTCACAGACGGGCGGCTAAGTTTAAACTTTGTGAGCACGATAATAAGAATGATGCCACCTAGGATGTACAAATTCACATCATCGATGCATCTACTAAAAATCTTGGATGAGTTCGAATCTCTGGTCAGAAGTCAAGTTTTCTGAAACTCTTGTGAACACGATCACTCAATAACGATGTCATCTAGGATTTTCAAATTGATTCCAAAGGTGCATCTACTAAAAACCTCGGACAACCATTCTAACGATAATAATGCCATTCACAGAAAGTGACAGTATTCTCAGTGGTTTATATTTATGATGACTGCAGCATTAGCCATTTGCTTTTGAATTGAAATAGTAAATAAAGTCACTAAGGCTCATGTGCACCCCGTTAAGATCTACTGAGACCTGGTAATTATGTGTTTTAGAACACAGGGGGATTTGTGCCACCTAAATATTCTACTGCCAGGAGGCTGAGGCTGAGCACTGACAGCTGACAGTATTCTTCTTCCTACAGATGTCATTCAGATGCTTGAAACTAATGGAAAGGTTGCTGTAAAGGAAGGCGCCAGTGAGTTGTTGAAACTACCTCTCCGCTGCCACATGTGTCACAAAGAGCTTCCCACTATACCAGCACTGAAGGAACACCTGAAGTCTCACTTTCCCAGATAACAACGTGACTCAAACTCATTTTCATGCTTTGGATTTTCATGGGATTTCTGGCATGTTAAACTTTTTTTTTTTTTTTTTTAATTAGTTCAGTTTTATGCTTTTGTAAAATGTTAAGTTCCTGTAGTTTTTGTAATTTCAAAAGGTCTTTAACTTTGTTGCATTTTCAGCTGTTAAGAGGTTTTCAGTTTAAGAGGAAATTCATTAAGATGCGAAACGTTCAAGTGAAATGTCATCAGTTTAATGCAAGATGTTGGGATTTCATTTATTGTTCCTAACATTTCAAACCTATTAAAATATGTTGCAATAAACATTTTCTAATAACTAAATGCTGCCTTTTTTCATTTTAAATTACACATAATGGTTTAAGTCCTATAGTGCACTGGGTTTTGGCTAATTTCAGTGCAGATTTGCAGAAGAGAAAAGGAAGCTGTCAAATTATTGCATTATGAATGCACTGAATAACTTTTGGAGCCTGTAGGGCTGCCACAGAAATCAACATTTGTTTAAAGCTTTAGAACTTACGCAGTTGTTGCTTAAGAAAAAAAAAAGGCCTTGCTGGAAAAAATCTGTACCGCTTTGATATGTTGAAGTAGTAGCAGACAGTCAAATTACATATTCAAAACAAAACACAAGGTGCTTGGGAGAAATGCTATGTTTTTTGCTGCTATTGCAGTACTCCTTTAGCAAATAAAAGATGAAGCTTGCTCAGCCATCTACTTCTAATTACATGATTGAGGAATCTGTCTAAACCATTGCCAGAACGTGACCTCTTTAGATTCATATATGCATATTCCTGCTTAATGTGGCTGAGCTTGTGTTCATAGACTACATGACTGACATCTCACATCTTTTTGTCATAACTGTTACCTTGCTCTTCCTCTGGCTGTTCCCTTTAGGAATCGCAGAGGTGGTATCACCTCCCTCCATCTCATCCTATCTCTAGCATCCTCTTTTGTCACACCAACCATCCTTCACTACATCCAAGAACCTCCTCTGAGGTCTTCCTCTTTTCCTCCTGCCTGGCAGCTTCATTGTCATCATCCTTTGTCCAGTATATCCACTATGCTTCCTCTGCACATGTCCAAAACAGGTTGCCTCTCTAACTTTGTCTCAATATTTGTACTCCTTTCTAATCCTGTTCCTTCTGCTCACTCCCAGCCAAAATCTTAACATCTTCATCTCTGCCTCCTGTCTTTTTATTAGTGCCACCATCTCCAAACCATACATCATAGCAGGTCTCACTACCATCTTGTAAACCTTCCCTTTCACTATTGCTGCTACCCCAGGTGTTTAGTCTCATCCACCTGTCTCCCTCTCATTCACACATGTATTCTGTCTTGCACCTACTGACTTTAATTTTTCTCCAGAGCATGCTTCCACCTCTACAGACTCTTTTCCACCTGCTCCTTACTCTCTCTACAGATCACGATGTTGTCTGCAAACATCATAGTCCACAGAGACTCCTATGTGACCTCATCTGTCAGCCTGTCCGTCGCTATCACAGGTAAGAAGGGGCTTGGAGCGGATCCCTGATGTAATCACACTCCCACCTTAAACTCATCTGTCACTCCTGCACACCTGACCACTGTCTTGCTGTCCTCATACATGTCCTACACTACCCTCACATACTTCTCTGCCACTCCTGACTTCCTCATGCATTACCACCATTGCTCTCTTGGCACCCTATCATATGCTTTCTTTAACTTTGTTATAAAAGGGTAAATTAAACCTTTAAAATTGCATGGTGCTGTGAAAACCACAAGCAGGGAAGTTATTGTATAAAAGCAAAAAGAAAGGTGGGTTAGGTGGTGTTATTTTGGAATACCTTATTAGGTATTGCTCGGAAAGCTTGCTGGGTAGGAGGCCTTTTCTCGTGGATAAAGAAAGGAGGTAGAGCCAGGCGAGGGTTTTATTATAAAAAGATATTTGGGGACTTCATGACAGAGTTTCAGCATTTGCAAATTAATTGGTGTGGTTTGTCTAGTAAAAATGATTTTTAGTTTGAACCTGGAGAAATAAAGCTCCACTGTGTTTTATGATTGATTTGATGTGGTATTTGAACTTTTATTTTATTTTTGATGGTGTGTATTCTGCTTGTACTGTATGTGGTTTTACTGTTCTCTTCAATAAAGATTCTTTTTTAAGTAAAATGTATTAGTAAACAATCGAGAGTGACCCTTTCCTACCATCTAGTGCCAAGGTTTCAAACAGGCCGGGACACATTTCGGGATTTGTGTAATGAGCAGCTGCATCTGCATAGGATATCCGGAATTTCAAAGAAAGGATGACATCATTATCACCAGTCACCAAAAACTGAAGTTAAATGAATGCGGCTGGCCCGTACGGGGATCGAACCCGCGACCTTGGCGTTATTAGCACCACGCTCTAACCAACTGAGCTAACCGGCCATGATGCCGCTCTCCTCCTATCATAGTATATAGTAAGATAGCTGTCTGCAGGCTAAAACATGTAGTAAACATTAGCTTTAGCGAGCAAGTTTTACACCCGTTCACTTCCTCTTCGGGGGGGCGGTATTTCCCATAAGAAGTCTCAGTCCCTAACAGGGCTGCATTTGGCTTTAAAATGTGTTACTGCAGAAGTTGGGACAGATTAAAATGTTTTTTTTTTTTAATTTATTTATTTAGGTGGCCTGCCACTGTCCATGGCTGTATTTTAAAATATTGTGCATATAAAATCTTAATTTACATTTTAGACATTGAGTGCCTTGGGGGGCAGTGTGGATGGGCGCTGTTATTCAGTGCTCATATTACATCTGTCCCTCCAATTTTAATAGCACCATGGCTTTCACACAGTCATAAACATTCTTTTCATTACATACACTCACATCACCCCCCCCCCCACACACACACACATTGGGTGGGAGGAGGGGGTGGGCAGGTCTTCTCACAGCCCAGTTTCTTGCACCCTGCCTGGGGTGGGGACTGGCTAGTTGTTCGGGGCTGGGTTGGCTGCTTCCCTGGGTTGCCGCTGGCTCTGTGCTGGTACCCGC
>JASGAU010406952.1:0-20678 GCA_030220045.1 Australoheros facetus
ACTCATTCTTGCTGTATCACACACCAAGACATTAGCAGCAGAAACAACTCGTCTCTGCAACACGTTTCTGCTCGGACCATTCTCTGGAAAATCGCCATGGAGGCCGAGCTGTTTCAAACGTGCTGCACATAAGCTGACAGGGTATCAAAACAAGCAATAGGGACACACACACACACACACACACACACACACACACACACACACACACACACACACACACACACAGTGTCAGTAGGGGGTAAATGAGCCTCCTCCCTCCCTCCTGGACTAACAGTGTCTCACTATTCAGACACAGGAATCATTAACTCGCCCAGTCAACAGGCACACTTCCATCGTTCGCTCTCTCACTGCCTCTCTGTCCTCCTTTCTGTCTCCCAGGGACTCTCACACACATGCCCACGCACAGACAAACACAGCAGCACACAAAAGCACAAACAAGCCCCAGTGAAATATTTAACCACGCTACTCAGCTCACATTGCCTCTGCCATCATTTGTTACACTGTATCTCCTTGTCTGTCTCGCTGCCTGTTCTCTCGGCTCATCTGTTGTCTCTGCTGTCTTTCCTTCCTTCCCTTTCTTCTGTTCATCTGTTCAGTTATTTCCACGGAGCCCTCATCAGCCCATGGCCAGAACATACCCAGTGCAACTCTCCTCGATACTTTGCTTTCTCTTGTCTTTCACACTGTATAGCTTTTAAACATCACCCTTTCCTTTCCCATCTCTTTGGTGCTTCGCTCCCTTTCAGTTCCTTCTCCCCGCCTGTCTTGATGTTGTCCAGTTTTCTTCATGCTTGTTGCCTCCTGGAATAATTTTCTCTTCTTCTTCATGTTTTTTTTTTTTCTCACAATTTCAACTACCTCAAGCAGTGCATTGGTTTGGAGAGAATCTATTATCCTCATTCATCCTCCCACCCTCTGTCCTCTTTATATCGCTCTCTGTCTGTTTCTGTATCTTTTCCTCTTTCCTTTCCTCACTTGCTTCTGGCCCCAGCCCTATATTCATTAACATAGTGTTAATGATCCCAGATGGACTGACATGTACTCTATGGGGGCGAAGTGTGAATGGCTTCTTCCAAGGGTGTGTGTGGGTGGTTGTGTGTGTGTGTGTGTGTGTGTGTGTGTGTGTGTGTGTGTGTGTGTGTGTGTGTGTGTGTGTGTGTGTGTGGGCATGCACGGCTGTTGGGTACACATGTGCATAATTGTGTGTACATACGTGCATGAGCGTGCCTACATGTGTGCATGTGTGTGGGCACATGTGTTCATATCAGAATTTTTTTGTTCTCCTGGCAGTAGATTGCTCTGTTGATGATGATAAGCATCTTTCATGACCTGCTTTTAGAAAGACAACAATAGAGCTGATCACACCACAGTCAAGCGTGTTCATGGGGAATTTGATCTGCATTTCAATATAAAGTGAGTGCAAGATGTTGGTGATAGTAACACTTCTGTGCTTCACCAAGGCATTAAAGTACTTTTTTTTTTTTTTTAAATAAAAGGTCATTTTGACAAACTTGGATGGCTTTGAGAAAAGTTTCTCAATGTTTGATTGCTTAGATAGAGGTCAGTGGCTCTGCATGCAAGTCATATTGTTAAATTTCACATCTGTGGAACCAAAATAATTTAAAACTAGACTTTACCAGTGCAAAGATGCTACACATCCTTGTGATCGCTCAGCAGCTGATTTAATTTTTGTGTTTGTATTCTTCACATTTGTTGTGATGGTTTTCAAGGTTTCACGGCCCTTTAGTTGTTAATTAAAGAAACTCTTGACGCAAACATTCAGCGCAATCAGACGTCACACTTCACACTGACTTTATACCTGGGAGCTGGACGACTAAAGACTGCTTAATGCCCAAAGCAACTGCACTGGACGTTTGTGTCCTCTCTTGCACCTCAGTTGAATAATATCTAGAAACATTTAGTGCCACGGTGCATGTGTGAAAAAAAGCATGCTGATAGTTCTCTCAGCTAAGTAAGAGTAAAGTAAGAAACCCTCAGCAAGTGCTAGTAAAATATTAAACTATTCCTGTAATGGTTTCAGTTCAGTCAGTGTAGCTCCTATTAAGAAAAGTCTAAATGCTATAGCGTGCAATTACATTTTAGACGAGAAAGTGTTTGAGAATTTATGAGCATTTTGCAAGAGGCCCTCCGCACGTCAGTGTCCTTATGCAAAGAGAGAAAGGTCAAGGTCCATCAAGAAGGGTTTTTAACAGGTTTGGTGTATAAGAACTTGCCCTTTTTTGCACAGAGCCTTGAGCTCGACCTCAGCCAACAGGAGTGTGATGGACTGAATGCTGACTGTGAGCCAGGCCTTATCAGCACCAGTGCAGGATTTCACTAATGCCCATGTGGCATAACCTGAGCGATTCCTGTAGCTAAGTTTCCAAAATCTTTTAGAAAGCCACAATTCCACATATTATTCCTGCATCAACATGCTTTCGACCATGTAAGTTGTTCATTAAGCAATATGGCTGGTTAATGATTAAGCAATAGGATGTTTTTTGCAAGGTGCACAGACATGCACGCTATGTTAAATGCGTCTATGGATCGGTCCAAAGGATCAACAAGTTAGTGAAGGCGAGAAGTTAAAACCCTGCTCAAGTTTCGATCCAACTGGTCCACATGCATACACACACACATACACACACACAATCTGCTAAGGTTACAATGTTACAGATGCAAGGGCAGAGTGCATGTATGTGTGTCACGGATACCTTAGCATTCCTAACACACACACACACACACACACACACACACACACACACACACACACACACACACACACTTTGCCTGACCCCCTCCAAATATAGTTTATTGCACAAGTAGGATAAATCTCAGTATGCATGCACCATAAACACCCGTTCCCATCCAACTTCAGCCAAACAATAAAACATACCAAACAACTTTATTTTTTAATACTTCTCTGCAGTACATCTTTCTCTCTCTCGCTCTGTGGTGCGTCTTTTCTTTTCTCAGTAAGTTGTTCAACCCTGTCACACTGTTCCCTCTGCCTCCTGTCTTGTCTCTCTGTTCTTTCTTTGTCTATCACTGGCATGGTCACGCTCATTGCATAATTGCACAGTTGCTTAACTATTAAGACCACGCAGTCTAGCACTTGCCATGTCAGGAGCCAGTCCCTTTTCCCTTCTAAATGTAAGCACACTCAACACAGACTCTCATGAACACAGATGCACAAAATCGATTGCTGACTTTACCTAAATCATTATCTCTGCATCTTTTTTTTCTTTTTTTCCTATTGAGAAGAAGCGTGGCATAAAGCTAATGTGCTACTACAAAAACACCTGTGGATGCAATTACAGAAAGCCACTTCCACCCACACTCATCCGTTCAGCCACACACCTAGAATTATTATGCTCTTCTATGTGCTAGATTTTGTATGCAATTTTTTGTTGCACTTTCTGTAATTGTATAGCTTACCAACAGATCCCAACAATCATACTTTGCAAATACAGATAATTACAAAGAGTTCAAAGAGGAACTGCTCAGAATTAGTGCGCAGATGTGATTCTTGAAGAGGCCGTCTGAGAGGCTGAAAATCAATTTAGTGAACACAGTTCATTAATAATTGATGTTCTCTAGTCAAATAGGAGATGTGCATTTTTTTTGTGTGTTTGTATGTACAGCTGTGGGCAAAGAGTGGTCACCATGGTGATCTCCTTAACCAGGGTCTTCTAAATGACACAAGTGGGCGGTAGAAAAGTCACACACATACACACATTGGCTTTGCTATTTTAGTGAGGGCTTGTTATTGCCGGTGTGTTACTACAATTCCCCGCAAATTTACAGCTGCAGCAGGGCCACAAGTAACCAAACAAGGGCATTTATATAGTACGATTTAAATTTAGATAGGGTGAATAATGACAGGGTGAAGTAGTGCTGACAGTTATCCTCACTCAGGGCTTATTCTGATATATTTCAACTGTGTGTTTAAAAAGGAGGATTTATCAAATTGTCTTCATAAAGAAAAATGTCCTCATTAGATCAGTGAACTCAGTCCCCGTAAGAGTGCAGGCGCTTAACCAGACCACATGCAAACACACATACAGACATGCTTGGAGGTTTTGATGGTTTATCCTTGGCAGATGGAAACATGCACAACATGTTCCTGAGGGATTTTCCATATTGCTGCCAAACCTGATCAGTACAGGGTCATCCATACACACAGATAGGCATGTTGGTGATTTATGGATTTGCAGGGACTGAAATGATCCAAATTATGTAAGCGTGGACAGGCTGTGCATCCAGTTTTCTGATCAGAGTACGTGATGGGGTGAGGGAGGATCAGGTCATATCTTGGAGGTTACAGGCAGAATAAAAACAGGCAGAGAGGGAAGGATCAGTGGTGGTGGTGGTCTCCTCCCAAGCTTTTAACAGCTAACAGATGGTCTCCTCTACCAAAATGGACTAACAGAATCAAATACCATGATTCAGTTAGACACACGCACAGACGCATTGATCCTGCAGGGCAAGAGGCTCATGAGGATATGAAGGATGTTTTTGAGATTGATCATTTTTAAGGAAAAAGGAGGTTCTTTTGGAGGAGCCTTTTCATCAGGGACTTTACTCAACCAAACAAAATGTTCTTCTGATGTGGGCTTTTAGAGGACTGCCGGGAAGGAATAAGCTCAGAACCGAGACATCTTAGTCACTGGATGGTGCACAGTCAGTGCAGCCCAAAAATAAATGAGAAGCATAGCAATAAAGTTTGCAGAAAACATATCACTTGCTCATTTGATTATGACAAAGGCTTTAAACGCTGGAACTCAGTTACAAACAAAACTAAAAGTTTAGACTGGTGCGTTAAAGCAAGAAGAATACTTTTGATCACTGCTATCTGCATCAGCTGGCTGGCCAAACCTATCGAAATATTGTAACAAATTTAACATATGGGATCAAAGACTCTTGGATTTGGGTGTAGATTTAGCCCAATAGTTAATTGAGGATTATTAGAAATTAAAAATATTAGAAATCCAATTTACCTATACAGACACGTTTCATATTTTGAGTTTGAAAGTTTGAGTTTTAATGGAATAAAACACTTTGTAAATGAACAATTAAAGTCTCCTTTCTCCTTCTTCACTAATAGTCAACAGTGAAGTTTTGTTTCAATACTACTGAGCCAGAAGTCACATTAGCTGGGATACGTGCAAAGGGCAAGTGAGGGGGTTATCCAAAGGACAGTCAAAGAACAGTACTAGATGGGATTACTTGGACTGTATTGTTGCTCTTACACGATTAAAGCCAATCACATTACTGTGCTCACGTCCACAGTGAGGATAATGTATAGTGAGGAGGCACACTAATTCTGGTTATGACAGGCCTACAGTTATTAAAGGCTATAAACTCAGGGGCACTATGGATCAGTGCACTGACCTCCCAATATTTATTCTGCAATACAAAATCTCATTTCATAATTTTGATTTCAACTTGAGACAGAACAGGTGGGGAAAATGAAGACTGAATCCTGAAAACTGATTTTCGGGTCATCTCAGTACAAATGGGACCCCACCTCTCTCTACTGCTCTGCTCTCCCTCACTAGAATAAATCTCTAATCTCATTATTGGATATTATATGTAAGTGGGTTAACATCAGTGGCTATGCCTATTACACGGATATGTGTGTGTGTGTGTTTGTACAGTGAGTGTGATTGCAGCTCACTCTACAGTGTGTTTTAGTAGGAAGACACCATGGAATATGTCAGTGCATTGGCCTAAATCAGTCAAGAAACATGTCAGATTTGGAAATGATTGTGGTGGAGAAATTTTTTTTAATTTTTTTATCACTTATCAACATCATAGCAGAGTGATTATCTGGAGGCTTGTGCTCACAAGTATGTTTTCATTTAGATCATTTGTATGTGTACTTCATTAACACAATTAACCCCATTTACTGTTTCCAGTTTTTAATTCTTTTTTAGTTTGGGTACAATGGTAGAAAGTAAAAAGTAGAATGGGAAACAGAGCCTTCAGCTTTCACGCCCAACTTCATGGCATATAGTCAACAAGATGCTGGAAACATTCCTATGAGATTTTGGTCCACGTTGACATGATAGCATCAAACAGTTGCTGCAGACTTGTCAGCTGCACTTCCATGATGATAAATCTCCAGTTCCACCACATCCTAAAGGTGCTCTATTGGACTGAGGTCTGGTGATTGTGGAGGTCATCTGAGTCAAGTGAACTCATTGTCATTTTCAAGAAACCAGTTTGAGAAGATCTGAGCTTCGTGGAGTTAGGCATTACTGCTGGAAGCAGCCAGAAGCATTTATTCCAGAAGACAGGCACTCTGGTCATCTTTGGGACAGCAATAATACTCAGGACGGCTGTGGCATTTAAACGATGCTCAGCTGGTACTAAGGGGCCAAAGTGTGCCACGAGAATATCCCCCACACCACTACAGCACGAGCAGCCTGAACTGTTATAATATAATACAACCGTTGGTTATAATGGTTAATGGTTAAAGTGGTTATTTGAGTGACTGTTGTCTTCCTATCAGCTCAAAGTAGTCTTGCCAGTCTCCTCTCACCTCTGGAATCAACAAGGCATTTCACTCAGAAAACTGCTGCTCACTGGATATTTCCTCTTTTTCAGACCATTCTCTGCAAAAACCTAGCAATGGTTGTGTGGGAAAATCCCAGAAGATCAGCAGTTCTTGAAATACTCAGACCAGCCCATCTGCCACCAACAAACGTGCCACGTTCAAAGTCACTTAAACCACATTTCTTCCCCGTTCTGATGCTCAGTTTGACCTTCAGCAGGTTGCCTCTACAGTCCTAAATGCACTGAGATGTTGCCATGTGACTGGCTGATTAAATATGTGCATTAGCAATCAGTTGAACAGATGTACCTAATGAAGTATCCAGTGAGTGTATACAATATTGATATTAAACCATTCTGTATGTTTATTAGTTAGAATGTACGACCTTTTCATGTATTTTCCTGTACTTGAGAATTATCACATTTTGTACGGATAAATGTTTGAACTTAAGAATCTGAGTACGTCTTTCATTTCTTTCATAAGCAAATAATACGAGGTGCCATTTTTTTTCCTATTTGTTAGTAGCAGATTGGTACTTGAAATGTAATGTCTTCATACTAGCATATCTTTCTATATAGCATGTTTTGTCTGTGGGCGTGGAAAAGTATTACTGCAAAATATTACTGTTTAATTTAACCTCCTTGACCTTTAGCATTATGTGATCTGACAACACTGATACAGATTTAAATGAAATGTTACCTCTCTGATCAGGTTGTACTGCTTCTACTCTGTACTGCGTATTATAGTGGCTTAAAAACAGACAGAGGTAAAATGTAACAAACTTTTAATTTTAATAAAATAAGCTTGCTGAATGATATGAATTCCCAATTAATCAACGAACCCCTCTGGCTCCAAAAAAGCTTTCAAGTCAGTTTCTCTCAGGGTTGTCATCTTCTGCAAAGTGTGTCTGTTAGCTGATAAGCAAGAAAATGGCAAACTGCCTTTGCAATTACAGATATTTTGATGTTTGATATCATATTTTCTTATATTTCAAAAGACAGAAGTAGTGTAGTTTGGGAAGTCCATCACACAATGATGTGTTTTTATGAGCTATATGGCCGGTAAAGGTGTTGACTGTTTTCTTTGCTGTTTTCTTGCTGTTCTCAGAAAAAAAAAATCTTAATTGCAGTCCTCCATTGAGGTTTGCTCACTGCGGTTCAGAGCTGCGCTCATGTGCTCGCACAACTCTCACAAACACACGGTCATGCAACCAATCCCTGTAGTTTTGCATCACCTTTTTGCTGGCCTCCACTCCATCATGAATGCTCTGGAAATAATTCCCTGACTACAAATGGCTGCCAGCAGGGTTGCCAGTTCAATTCCCACCAGCTGTTTGTCTTGTATGTCTCAGCAGAAGCAAGACGGAGAAATGGCGAAGACATACAATAGGCCAGCTCTGACATTTCTAATTACAGAGCAGGACACAGCAGAGAGAGGGCCATTAATGTTCAGGCTGACTGCTATAATTACAATCAGGCTGGATTCAGCCTGGTATAGCCAGGACCCGTCTATAGGGCCGAGGTGTTAAACCACCCATGGCTCTTATTAGAGGACATGGGCTAATGAGTGCTTTCCACACACATACGCCAGCAACACATAAAACACATACACACAGTGTCCAGAGTTCACTGTGCTTTTACTGCATTCTGGCAAGCTTAATTTCACACTTTTGCTTCCAGTGACACACACACACACACACACAGATGCCCCCACCCTGTGAAGGGAGTGATTTTAAATAGAGGTATTATGACTAGAGCTGGGAAAGGGCCAATTAAGAGTGTGTGATTTTAATTATTCCATCCATTTTACTGTGCGCCAGTCAACAAGGGACCCGGAGAACACGGGAAATGAGCGTGAGGGAGGCATTTAAAGAAGAAATAAAATGGTGGAAATAGGTAAGAGAGGAAATGTTTTCAAAGATACGAGGAAATTGGAATATTTAAAAGAGAGAGAGGTGGAAAGCAAGAGAAGGAGGGAGGAAAAAAATATAGCAGAGCAGGAAAGTGGGAAAGGGCGAGGAAGGTAACATGATCCCTGTCCCGATAAAGCCAAATTTATTTTGGAGGGCAACAGAAACAGCTCCGTGTCACTACGCAGATCTACACACTGGGGAAGAAGAGGAACAACCAGGCCCACTACTAAGTTAGAGACATGTCGACTGGGTTCAAGAGAAACGGCAGCACAGAAATGACAGATTAGACATGGACAATGACAAGTGAAGACAATTTCAGCAGTAAACAGAGCCAGAAAGAAAGAAGTGAGGGAAATGAAAGAATGGACTAAAAAACTTCCTCAGTTGTCTGAAGGAGCCACATAAAGCCAATTACTTCACAACATTTATGTCTCTCCTGCACAAACCAAAATGTCAGAGCCAGAACTGACAGTGAGAGTGCACATGGGCAGAGTCAACATGCTGTACATCACACAAGTGCTAATAAAAAAAAAATGACAGAAAGAGAAGAAACTTGTTGATGTCAGTTTGGAATGTACATGAAATGTCAATGAAATCACCGTCTCTTGACGGATACACCCAATGCAACCTCACTGGGGTTATTGGTCTCTGGGGCCTGGGTGGTGTTTTTCAAACTGTTTGGGTGGAGCGCAAGTGCTTTGGGATTGAGCCACAGGGTGTTTCTTGATCTACATCAGTGTGCTTGTTGGCACCGTCAACACTGTTGACTTTTCTGTGGTGAATGACTAAATGTGTGGACATACAGCAGTCTAAATAAGACCATCATCACTCAGATTGTCTGCCTGACCCAATTAAGAATAGACTGGAGGAAAAAAAAACACATGCATGTGTGTACACATGCAGTATGTATGTCAATGTTTGTCCAGAATGCATGGCCCGACCTACATCTTACCATCTATAGTGTCAGACAGTAAACAGTAGGCTAAGCTCTACTTATGAACAACATTACGGACACCTACTGCAGCTTAAAGGATCCTGGTCCAGTGCCACCAGAACAGTGTTAATGCAGCTGTCGGAGAAAATTACGGCTGTGCATTTGCAAGCTGGGAGAGAATTAAGCGGAAAGATAGTCAGTGGACAATCTGTATTTAGGGCAGTTTTTTTTTTTAAACATTCAACACTGATCCTTGTGTCCTTAATGCATTGTCCAGCCCAGCACAGGCTCCACAAATTAAGGACAAGTCATTACAGTGAAACCCGGACCGGACTGCATCAGGAGGATCAGACAGATTCCGACAGGCTGGATTCAATTGACAGAATCCTGGGAGAGAGAAAGAGCAGACAGTAAGCACTGTCTCACACATTTCCTTGTTTTTGTCAAGCTGAGCTGTGAAGAAATTAAAGGACTGGAGAAGTTTATTGGACATAGACAGATGGGCATAGGAATGAAAGCAGGGGCAAGTGAAGGGTCACAGATTTGGCCCTGCTTCCTAGGTTACCTTAGCAACAGCAGACACAGCTGGGGTTTATTATGAGGTCTATATGATATAAAACTGGTGATTTATTCAAATAGCCCACACTGCCAGTGCATACAACACAACTACAATATTACAAGTTTGGTTTTGTAATAGCAAGAAACTCGTACGTGAAGAAAGACTCGTCTCACATTAACCTGGTGCATGTACCATTGCCCTGTTCAGTCACACGCTTAAGTGTACGTGCTTTAGGTCATGGCAAGCTTAATAATATATGAGTACTATTACCCAGTTGTGTGTGCACCTTGTTCAAGAGCAGATAAGAAAGTCATAGAAAAAAGATATAAGCCAAGAGAACGCGAGCCTGTGCACCTGCACAATCGTTATCGTGACTCAATAAAATTTTTATCTCACAACTGTATACGCAAAGTTCACCTGTGTTTCTCAAGACTGGACTTTGAAAGTTAGACTATCTTGTCCAAACAATGTGACCTGAAATCCCAGCTCTGGAAGGTTTCTTGTTGTGTGTCTGTGAACTCACACAGAGACAGGCACAGCAATGCTCTCAAGGTTTACACAGGCACTATTGTCCCTTCATCAGACCACCATTGTCTCTGTTTGTGCATCGAGTGCACATTGCACTTTTTGCAGCAGTGTGTGGAAGCATCCACTAGTACATAATAAAGGCATGTGCGAGCATGATGGCAAAAGAAGGAAAGACGCCCATTGGACCTTTGTCCTATCACACCTCATAACAGGTGACATCATCATCATGCCTGCTGGTAAGGCAGGCCACTGATACTACACTATTTACATCACCAGAAACACTGCTCTTGTTTACCTCACCACATGCTCTCTCATCTAACTCAACCATTAATGTGCTACAGAGTCCTTTGTCATGCCGTGGTGTGGTCAGCATTATTCCAGGCACTGAAATTTGAAGCCTCCTGCTAAGTGTTACAGTCTGTGATACCGGTTTAGTATTCCCACTCTAGTATACCTGATAATTGTAGCTTGTGTGTTCTTGTTTGCATAGCCTTTGTAAATG
This sequence comes from Australoheros facetus, assembly GCA_030220045.1. Classification (NCBI taxonomy): domain Eukaryota; kingdom Metazoa; phylum Chordata; class Actinopteri; order Cichliformes; family Cichlidae; genus Australoheros; species Australoheros facetus. The sequence goes on from JASGAU010406952.1 coordinate 10,995, forward strand.
GAGGTTTGATGCGGTTTCAGGAGACAGCAGACTGAGCAGAATAAACAGTGAAGTGCAGTGAATCTATGAAGCAACAGCATGTTGAGAGTCTTACAAAGAAGTATGAATTTTCCCTGTCATATCGCACCTTTCTGCCATAATGCTCAAGGCCAAAGTGAATGACGTGATGGTATTTCAGCACAAAAAGATGCTCTTCTTATCATATAAAAAGAATGACTATGATTTAAGGAGAAAGTCAAGGTTTTATCATTTTCACATGTAGTTCCTAGTTCTCTGCTTAGAAACTCCCAGCCAGTAATTACATTATGATATAAGCCATTGAAGAAATGGAAATGTTTGGTTCTTACACATTTTAACAATTTTGGTACAGTTTTAATAAAAATGACATTAGGAAATGTACATTTTTGAACTTTAAAGGCACTGGCAGTTAGATTTCACCTTCAGAGAAGTCAGACAAACGATGGAGTCCCACACTTTGTGAACTCTTTTGTTGAAGCCTTGACTTGGGAATTCTGCCAGTTGCCAGTTGATGTTTGAAACCAGAGGTGAAGAGTGAGTGATGGCTCTGACAGAAAAAATGACACTGCACACTCATAAAGTGGCCACTTGTCAATCACACCATAGGACTGCCCTAAAGCGTTCCATGCTTGATCATCTATTTTGCTCCAAATCGGACTATTATTTACAAAATGAATGATCATCATCAAGGTCATAAACAAACTGAGCACGAACACAGCTTTTCTGTGAAATTCTATAAAAATCAGTCTTGCAACCAGAAAAATCATTCCCTACTGGCCACTAGAAAGAATGCAAGCTTTGCTTTCATTGGCTGCTGCCAATATGCTTATTTCCCAAAATGTCAAACTATTTCTTTAAATTTATAAAGGCTAATTTTTTTAATTACTTATACAGAACTTAGATTAGACCAATTCTGTTTTGACAGATATTATGTGCATTAATAAAGAGTCACACTACATCACTGTAGGCAACTGTAAAGCCATCCTCATATATGCATTGCAGCACAGAACCTACTGAACTTATGTGGTAGCGCTACATGTGAGCACACAGATGTCCATCTCACTGTCTTTGTCCTGCTCCCATTTTCAGCTCATGTAATAGCTAACACATCTTATGTGGACAACCTCCTTCAGTGTGCTCATGGGATCAAGGGCAACTGCAGACAATGTCCTGACCTGATCCTCCCAACACTGTCCGGACTTTGTTTGTGAAAACAGCTTAAGTCTACCATTACAGGAGCTAGTGTGGTCCAGCTTTGTGTTCTAGGTCAAGGAAGATCAAAGGCTATGCTTTTTCCTTTATCCCAATCATTTTATGTGCCCAACAATCACCCAGTCTGTTTGGTTTTGCTGTAGTTTCCTCGTACCACAGAGGCCACTGTGGCTGTCAAAAATCTGTTTGTTTCTGCTCAGTGATGGAACTGAGCAGAATTCTGCTTTTGTCCGAAAGGAAACAATAAGATTAGTGTGTGAAGGGGTAGTGGGTGGGTGGGTGTAACAGAGTGAGAAGAGCAGGCATTCAAGGCTGTAACTGAGCAAACTCATTTATTGGCCGTTTGTTAGGCCTGAGACAAGACCAAACAAGGTACAGAAAAAAGTGTGATAACAGAAAGATCTGAGATCTACATGGTCAGAAGAGAAACAACAGTCACAGTAGATGCTAGCAAATGCATGCATATACAGAGACAGATCTAATTCTGGCCTAATTTTACCACAGATATGTACACTCACTAGCCACTTGATTAAAAAAATGCAGATTCAGAAGAGCCAGTTCCACTAACTATTGTCAAAGCAACAATCAGGCATTACAGGGGTAGCTTCCTCCAGCTTTAATAGGGAGCCACTGATCTCATAACTCCTTACAGGTGCGTTAATCAACCCAGGTGCATGAAGCTGGAAGGAGGAAGGTGTGGTTGACACACACACACACACACACACACACACACACACACACACACACAGAGAGAGAGAGAGAGAGAGAGAGAGAGAGAGAGAGAGAGAGAGAGGAAAACTGAGTGTGTCAGGAGGACTGGAGGACCGTGACAAAATGATAGGATAGAATTACGTATGGACTTATTTAAACATTACTTTGATAAATGACTTGGTGCTTTGTTAACATAGAAATTGTTCTCTTTATCATTATAAAACTACCGACTGCATCATAAAGAAAATGCAAATGGGGCACTTTCATGAGTAAAGCTTATATGAGGCAAGTCTTTTAAAACTGTTTAAAAATGTTTTCTGTTTCTTTTCCATATGGAAAGCATAATTCAACTTAACATAAATGATGAAACTTAAGTGTGGAGAAAAAGTAATAAAGAAAAACTAAAGTTTTTAGTTTGGCTTCTGCACCACATATTTTAAATAATGCATGGATGGCACATTTAAATAGTACTGTCCTCTTGCGTCAGGAAAAGCATGAAAAATCTGTTTCACTTAATGCAGTTATACTGCAAAATCAGTAATTTATTCATCTGTTTTTTATCTATTTCTGAATTTAAGACTATTGTCATCCCTGTCTCATCAACAGATTTGTTTGCTAATTCAGCTAACTAGCATCGACATTCTATTGAGGTGGACACAGTATGCGTGTGCACATAATTTTAAGAAGCATAAAGAGCATTTTGAATCTATTCCACCTGCTTTGGTGTAAATGAAAGTTACAATAGTTGCACCGGAGAGGCAACAAGACAGCCCCAGATAAAGGAATGGTTTTGCAGGTGGTGGCCACAGACGATTCCTCTCTCCTTATCGCTCCTGATGATGCAGGCAGCAAAACATTTACCCTGGTGTCACCAGACTTTTTCCCGTCTGTCACATGTTCAGTGTGAACCTGCTCCCATCTGTGAAAAGAACTGGGTGGTGGCCTGCCAGAACCGGTGCTGGGCTGTGAGCACAGGTCCCACTAAAGGGCCCTTATGATATCCTCATGGAGTCTGACAGTTTGGTCAAAAACATGCACATAAGTAGCCCACTGGAGGTAATTTTGTAGGGCTCTGACAGTAATCCTCCTGTTCTTCCTTGCACAAAGGAACAGATACCAGTCCTGCTGCTGTGTTGAGCACATCTTCCACACTCTTGAGACTGTGCTGGGAGACATAGCAAATGTTGATTATTTAAGCCATATACATTTGCTTACATACACATTCATTTCTGGAGAATATTGTCTTTGCCTGAAGAAATTGAAAAAAACCAAATGCAGGAGCATAAATGTTCTGTCTCACCATGAACTTTGTGTTAGGCAGTACAAATGAAGCCCAAACAATGATAAGAAGGAGACACCAAGGTTATGCTGTTATTGCAGTCTTCTGTTTTCCAATTCTGTTTTTGCAAATGACGTTATCAAGACTGAGTTGTTGACTATATCAATCTGTAAGTTGTATGAAGAATTCGCCAGTACTGCATGTGATCTCTCAATACGAGGATGGCATGTGGTCTGACCCTGATCGATCTGTAAAATTGAAAATGGCTTTATTAAATTGAATATTTTGACTCCTTATTCCAGTTTCTGTTTGTTTTGTTTTTCATTCCTGCTTCGATTAAACGAACACGCAAAAGGTTAAAGGCTGAAATACACAGACACACACGCAGATAGACAGACACACACAGACAGAAACACACACACACAGCCTTTAAAATAGAGTAATATTATTTAATATTCCTTCACAAACCTTGAAATGACACGTTTGGATTTGCTATCCTGTAGGAGCTGGATTCTCTGTACACCCTGAATTGGAGGCAGGTACCATCTCATGCTACCAGCAGTGTTGAGGATACCAGAAAAAAAAAAAAAGAAAAAATCAGCCAGGAGGGACAAAGTGAGAGCAATGGTCTGTGGCCACCACCTGCAAAACCATTCCCTTTTGGGGGGGTTGTCTTGTTGTTGCCTCTCCAGTGCACCTGTTGTCACTTTCACATGCACAAAGGTAGATGAAACTGATTTACTATCATTTATACTTCCTAACCGCACAGACTGATCTCTCCTAAGTTTAAATGACTTTGTGCAGTGTAGTTAGTGAATATGTTCCCAACAGTTTCCCATTCAAAATTTTAAAAGTGTTAATAACCTTAATAACCGTTTGAATGGCAGACCTTTCACATTCTATATGTCTGTAAGACAAATGGAAAAGTAAAGTTAATGCTTGCTCAGATTCATTCATTCTGCTATTTGCGCATGGTGGTTCATGGTCAGAATGAATGAACTGAATAAAAGTTATATTTGGCTTTTGTTCGTGTTAGTAGTAACAGGCATGCCTTTTTTTTTCTCCATAAAACCATGAAAAAGAATGAAAGAGAAAAACACCCCACACTTAATAGATGGCTGTATCTGTAGGTGAATATATTTGTCGTTCCAATAAAAAATGCCCTATAAGGGGGCAAATACACACAAAGTAAAGCTTGCAATGCAGATTCGTGTAAAAAAAAAAAGACGCAGTAACATAAGGCAGCTTTATTACTCATTTATGTCAGAAGTGGAGATCAAGGCTACTCACCATCTTGCACTGACTTTCGATGCTGGCAGAAAAGGCAGAAATCCTCCGTAGAGCTGGAAAGACAAAAGATCAAATTCTTCCCTGACAGTGGCCTCAGTGGACCATGATGCAATACAGCCAAGAGGTATGCTGCCTTTTGAGTAATGGACACAAAAGTTTTGGCTTTTACCCACCAGGGACCTCCTGCTGTGACTACCATTAACACCTTCACTATCACTATTGAGATCTGCCCCAGGATATAAACAATGGGTGGATATGTCCAGGCTTGTTTATGGCAATTGTGAGGGATGGTGAAAGTGGTTCTGGGAAATGTAGTAAAACACTTACTGCAGTGAAATAGTGTGACAGGTTGTGAGGTAAATGATAAAGAAGGGTGAAAAAAAAAACATATATAAAGCAACAGTGTTAAGAAGAAGAAGAAGTCGAAGAAGAAGTCTAAGAAGAAGGGAGGCCAACTAAAAACAGATCTCTTCTTTGGGTCATGCAATGGAAATGATTTATTCTCTCTATGTTGTGCATATAAGCGAGCATTTGTCAGTATAAGACACCACCTCTGAGACCGCATGTCCAGATGTTCCCAGATTATTTTTCATCATCATCTATCATCCTTCCCCTTCTGTCCTGCCCCACTGACTTACTGCTGTTGATATGTGTAATCCNCCTCTCTCTCTCTCCCACAGCCGTGTCTTCATTATGCATTTTTCTGTCCAGCACTCTTCCCATTTAATCTCTTCTCTGCTACAAGAGGTATTTTTGGACTTGTTTTGTATAACTCGTCTTTAGGGGGCGTGGGTGTATTTATAGCTTGTAAACTATGGTATTACCCTTCAGTAGACATTAATGTTAAAATGCTATTGATGCCGGAATGAAGCAAGGACACCCCGCAGGATGTATGTTAACAAGGTGTTTGGATTAATATCAATGCAGTGTACTATATGTGGGCTGATGTGTGCACATTTTCTTTTTTTTTTATTTTCATTTTCTGTCTACCAGTTTCATGGGAGTAGTTGCACAAACATGCTCAGCCTTAGCAAAAACAGGAAGAACATGGGCTCAAATCTCCCCTCGTTCTTAAAACCAGAGCAAGATTTCCTATATTAATAACTTGTTCTTTTATGTAATAATCCAAAATAGATGTTTTCAAATGACCACCCCGTGGTCCAGATTGGGTGAAATTTTGATTTCAGAAAAGGGAGCTGAAGCGGTGTATAAACAGAGCGAGTGAAAAGAATTAAAAAAAAATGTTTTATTTTTATTTGGATGGTCATGAAAAAAAAAAAATACAGTGAAAAACAGCAAAAACAAATTGTTGAGCCCCTGATATAGAGCCAAATTGCAACAGCAGTCACCTCAAGATGCTTTATATTATAAGGTAAAGACCCTACAATAATAAGAGAAAACCCAACAATCAAACAACCCCCTATGAGCAAGCACTTGGTGACAGTGGGAAAGAAAAACTCTCTTCTAACAGGAAGAAACCTCCAGCAGAACCAGGCTCAGTGAGGGGCAGCCATGTGCCATGGCTGGTTTGGGGGGTGGAGGAAGGACGAAAGACATGCTGTAGAAGAGAGCCAGAGATGAATAATAATTAAGTGGTGTATAAACAGAGAGAGTGAAAAGAAATGATGAAGACCATGACCATGACCCCCACCCCCAGCCCCAGCAGCCTAGGCCTATTGTGGCAGAATTAAGGGAGGTTTCAGGATCCGCCAAAAAAAAAGCCGAACACTAATCTCAGCTTGTTAACTCGCTAGCATGCTTACTAACTATAATGTTACCATGCTAGCCATTTTTAGAAATATTGAAATACTGATATGAAATGTGACAAAAATCCTTACTTTTGTTTGACTGGTACAGACCAGGTTCAGGACAATCATTCAGCTAGTATTAATTTTTAGTTTCAGTTTTTCTCTATGATGTAGCAGGATCTTTTACATTATTAAGTACCTTGAGATGACTTCTGTTGTCATTCAAGGGATATATCAATATGCAGTAACTGTCTTATAATTATCACTATATTAAAAGTACAGCTGAAATTACACTTTACCCAATGGTGATGCAAGCTAAAAAGTTAAAAATGTTGCAGGTTACAGTGTTATTATGCAAAAGTCTTGAGCAAAGGCCTGCTATGTGTGGACACGACACTGGTTCATCCCTTGAGTTAGATCATTTTTTATGCTTGAATGATTCATAGGTCAGTGTTAATTGGCTTACTAAGCAAGAAAATATTCTTCTGAAAATTATCAGGTACAAGCACTGGACTGAAAATGGGTGAAAAAGCAGCCAAAGTCCAAAGAAAAACTTTGAAAGACCTTCAGAAAGCCTGGAGAACTATTGCTCAAGACCAGTGTAAATTATTATAATTATGAGACAGCCTGGCTTTTTGGAAGCAAAGGGGAGGCTTAAGACTTTTGCACAGTCTTCTAGTTTATTAGGACAATGCAAGTCTCAGTGCAGTGCTTCAGAGAAAGAGCCAAGAGATCATCAAAGTTTAGGTACTACAAATGCCTGTAAAAAATCATGATAATGCATCCTGTAGTTGGTGAAATGCACTCCAGGCTGAAGTGGTGTAGTAGACAAACATTTCCCTCACTAGAGTTTCACAGCTCAATTGGCTAAAAATAACAATAGAGCTGAATCAACACCACTCTGACACCCCATCGACTTAAGATGCTTTAACAACATGTGATCTCTTGCAGGGCTGCTACATTAAATTGCATATAGCAGCCCGGCAATGGATTGTAATGTAGATATACCTAATACATGAACAACACTTTATATACAGACCCCCAAACATAAATATACATAAATAAACACCTGCTCTCAGATTACATCCCAGGAGGCAACTCATACTTTTCTATGAGCTGAAATCACATTTCTGGAAACACTGAAATATTTATCACCAGGTTTCAGGTGCATAATGTCACACATCACCAGGCTTTTAGTGTTAGTTTTTGTTGATGACTGACATAATACCCTGATGCATTCAGTTAATGCATTTGTGTTTACATTAATGTAAACACAAATATAAAACCCAAAACAGGTAATTTAGCAACTGTTATTAGCAGTGCTGCAGGATATCTTTCTAATTTTTGATGAATTTTCTGTACATAGAGACACTGTCTGCAGTGGATGAATCAAATTAATTATGGCTGGGCCTGGACTTTGGATTGACTGCCATAAAATCTGGTATAGATATCCATAGTGTTTAGAAGTTGAATTATTTTTGTGAGATTTCCTGCTTTTGGAAAGGTCTTCCTTTCCAAAAAACATGGCATTTCTAAAAGTAAAAAAACTTTGTGCAACTAGTGAAGGGTGGGATGAACAAAAACAAGAACTTTTTATGTAGTTTTTACAGTTTACAAGGCTACCTTGTATGAGGCAAGTATAACTGTACATTACAAACCAGAAGTTGCCAATAAAAACTGAATACCTGTCTTCTAGCTGTTACCTGTTGGAAAGCCATGAAAGAGACTTTCCTCAGATATCTTGTTCACAGTTGTAGATATTGGTAAGAATTACCTCATACCTTAGTACGTTCCACATCGGGACATGGTGAAATTTTACGGAGGCAAAATAAGGAGGTTAAGATGCATTGCACTGTTTTTGTGCTGTACTGTGCTGTCCACATCTTCAGGACATGAGGATAAAGATTCTTTGTCATTGTTATTTCTACAACATTTAAAAAGTGCAATTCTCAGAGTGGACAATAAATAGAAAACATAGGGAAGCAAGTAAGCTAAAAAGACATGATAAAAAACACAATCACACCACACATACCACATCTTCCTTCCACCATTGCACATAATCCCATGTATATTTAAAAGAGCAGCATTCTCTTATATACATGTTTGTATTCAGCATAGTGTCTGCTTTTGGATAAAAATTGTTCTTCAACCTGTTTGTCCTGGCTTTTAATGTCTGGTATCTCTTGCCTGAGGGCAGCAGCTCGAACACGCAGTGTCCTTGGTGTGTTTTATCCTTCTGCATGTTTTTTTTTTTTTTTTGCTTTTGTCAAACATCTAGCCTCATACAGTTCTTCTAGGGTGGGGAGACAGCAGCCAACAGTTTCCCTGGCTGAGGTGATGTCCCTCTGCAGCACATATTTGGTCAATTTAACTGTCATTCTATGTTCTCTGCAAATGGAGGACAAGTATCTTACAGCCATATAGTTTGAATTTTACCGGCACATTGCCTACTTTACTTACTTTATTTTGTATTTTATATTTATTGTATTTTATATAATTGCACTGTTGTCTGTGTTAAAGCACAACGCCTTGTTTTTATTTATTTGCTTTAGCTGAGCTTCACAACTTTGTCTCTCTGTATACTTGTATATTCATGTATACTTACTGTATATGCCTGAGATGACATTGACTTTGACATAGAAGTTGGGGTGACTATATGTGGATGTTATTCACCAGATCTGGTGCAGACATGGCACAGGATTTTGCCTCACAGATTTCCTCACTTTCCAGCTGTTAAAAAGCAGCTACATTTAATTTGTGGCCAATGTGAAAGCAGGCCCGTGAATCCCACAACAGAAAGATAGCATCAGCAGAAGTGTATCTTCTGATCTGCAGCACACATCACAGCAGTAGTGCGCTCTTTATTATAATCCTAAGCAGGAAATATGACAATCGCAGTTACAGATGGAAAGCTGAATGGATGTGTTTAATATTGGTGAAAGCAAGCAGAATTCTGCCTGTCAAAATTTTACAGGGAAGTTTGCACAGTTAGATTTAATGGGAACACAAGGTCCAACACAGGGGTTACAGTTTGAAGATTTAGTTATAGAGATGAAGTACATTAGATAACAGCCATACATTCAATAATGCATGAGTCCCATACGAAGTTCATTACTAACAAATCTTTGCACAAAATAATGTCTCTAATGCATTTGACCACTGGGTTAGTGGTCCTACTGTGCAGCACACGTTTTAAATGAGAATGACAATATAGGAAATGGCTCCATCTATATTAGGAAATGCTGTGACCTGACCTGTTATGTCAATTGCATATAAGATTTATCACAAATAATAAAAATAACTGTGTTATACAATTGTCATCATAATGCCCAGATTCTCATTGTCATTATCAAAACAGTTGGTGTATTTCTGGCATTTGATTTATGTAAAGGTCAGGGGTCAGAGGAGATCAGGACAGCACAGCAA
>JASGAU010406954.1:0-2500 GCA_030220045.1 Australoheros facetus
ACACACACACACACACACACACACACACACACACACACACACACACACACATGCATGCATGCGCACACACACGCACACACAGACTGCAGACTGCTGTCTCTCCTTGCCTCAAGAATGCATGTCTCCCACCATCATAAACACACATTAGCACACGTCTCTTTTCTGAGGCTCAGAGGTGTGTTTGTCTGTCTTTCTGTCTTTGTTCAGGCTTTTTTTCTTCTTTTGCAGTTTAATTCAAATGTTCTTTTTAGCCACACCAGTCAAAACATTGACATTGTTGTCCTAACAAGGATACATGACAGTTAACGATATCACAGTGAAAGCCACAAATCTCCTACCAAACATGTCTGGCACTAATATGGAGGTCTGGGGCCTCAGGTTTTGTACCAAATCCATACCTTAAGTGTATGTACACACACAGAAAAAATAATTTGACCCCTAAAAAGATCATTATTTAACTTGAGGTGAAACCGTCTCAGTATATCCATGCTTAACACAAGGAAAAGGCAAGCCAGACTTTCATGAATCCTGCCACCTGCCACTTCCTGTCATTATCCTGCACATCAGCTGTGGTGCACTCGAGAGCTGACCGTCAGCATCATTAGCATGCAGCCTGATCCTCTCCTGACTGACAGTTGGAAGAATTAAATGTCTCTTTGGCAGAACTTTTGTTTGTGAACTTGAAAGGGTGAAACTTTTGTGGCTCTGAGTTGGAATAATGCGTTATAAAGGTCATATGAAGTTATGAGGTTAAATTAAATAGAGAAATGATGGCTTGTGCCTTTACTGTTTAATTGTTGCAACCAGTTACTCCATATTTAAAATCTGAAGACCCAAACATGTAACCAGACATTTGTTGAGTAATTTATTAACAACTAAAAACATACCCAGCATTCATAGGTGTGTCCTGTTATTCTGATTCTGGCATGCTGTCACTGTCTCTATCTTTGAGGTTGCTGTCTCTCTGTGAGTGACAGCAGAGGACATCACAGAGTTGATCTCCCTGTCTGATCTGACTCTATATCTCTTTGCTTTAGGCCTGGCAGTAGGCTTGGACCCGGAGGGTTATGGGAACCCAGACTTCTGTTGGCTCTCAATCTATGACAAACTAATCTGGAGCTTTGCTGGTCCCATCGGCATCGTCATACTGGTAAGCATTTCCCTGTTTGTCTGATACACCGCAGTGAATTCTACATGCACACAAACTAAAATGAAATTTCAGCTCTTCTTTCTAGACTAAACCTAAGCACTTTCTCAAATGAACATTGGTTTGAAGCTAATTTCAGGATTCCCATCTTGTGAATTGCTGGCTGGGCTTTTAAAATTAACCGTCATGAGTTGCAGCTCTCCAAATGGATTTTAGAAAGGCGACCCACTTAAACTCAATCATTTGATTTAGTCCTTTTAAAATTTCACTTCAAAAAATTAGATGCTGTGTTCTAAGTGAATGATTACAGTGTAGTAATCAGCATTGTACACATACCTGTGAGTCCACCTCTGCTGTGACTTTATTCAGTGATCTGCTACTTTAATACAAGAAGAAGAGAGCTTAAGAGAGCTGAATGGCTTAGCCTTTAATAAATGTATCTTTTCCCTCGTATGTGACTATTTTATCTGCATTGATTTTTGTCCCAGTCATTGCTAATGGCTGTGGTGGATTAGCTGGAATGCATTAAAATAATTTCTGTATTGATCTCTCACTCTTCAGTTGAACGGAAGCCTTTTCATGATTGTGGCCAAGATGTCCTGTAACCCATCTCAGAAGGAGACCAAGAAGCTTCCTGTCATGTGAGTGCCTGCGATGACACTAGTCTCACTTTAAAAAAGTGACTCACGGCTATTTTCCACAGTACAATCTTTTTTTTTTTTATGTTTTGGGCTCTTTCAGGCTTCAAAGGGTCCTATATAAAATTCTATAATTAAAGTTTCTCTAAAGTCATCTTTCAAATTTGAACTGTTTGATAAGAATTTGTCTGCACTTCCTGTGGTCTCTCGCCTGTCCTCCATTAGCGTGGCTTCTCTTTTCTGTCTCTATATTTCTGCATTACCCTGATCATGATGATGTATAGTGACAACATTATTATTGTGTTGTAACTAAAAGTATGGAGCAGCATCATGCCGCAGACATTGGGTGTATCTGTCAGTGTATCACAGATTCATTCTGGTGAATCCAGTTCTAATCTTTTTCTCCTCCACTGCCCTCTTTGCTTCTGTCCGTCTTTCTGCAGCGCCACCATCCGCAATGCCTTCTTGCTGCTACTGGTGGCCACCTCCACCTGGCTGTGTGGTCTGATGGCTGTGAATAACAGCATCCTGGCTTTCTACTACATATTTAATGTCCTCTGCCTAGTGCAGGTACGAACAAAGTGCGATCAGATAGTACGATCTGTTTCTGTAGCTGCATCCTGACAAACTGAAACCTTGAATTTTGTTTGCTCGATCTTTTTACATCTCTTTTCCCAGGGTCTGTCGGTGATGCTCGTCTTCACTGTGTTCAACT
>JASGAU010406954.1:5000-19528 GCA_030220045.1 Australoheros facetus
GAAAGGTAATTTAACTTTACAAGGAGCTCCTTTATAGAGTAATAAAGCTTTAGCCAGTTTGAATTCACAGCAATTACAAGGACACATATTCAGTGTGCAGACTCAAGGCAGCAGCCAAGTATTATAGCTTCAACAGAAACTTTTAAAACAGCTCCTGCAGCATATTTCAATTATCTGCAATAAATCTCTATGTTTAATATGTGTCTCCACAAAAGGCTAACTGCACTTTTGAAGGTCTGTGAAACAGCAATTAAATCATTTGCATTACACAAACATGCGCGATGTGTAAGCAACATAGCACCCACCTACAGGAAGAGGAAATGTCAGTGCAGGTATACAGCAATCAATATCTTCCTTCTACCGATACACAACAACAAGTTTATCATGCATAATATATGAGCTTACGCACTTCACAGCGTGTGACATAAATGTCATGCAAGTACAGTTTTCGTGAAAGGTTTCACAATGAGAAAATGCCAAATATGTGCAAATCTATGAATCAATATAACTAATCAATTCTTAACTTAATAAGCCATCGGGATCACATGAACTCTGCTCAGAGTCAAACCAGAGCGCAGCTGTCGCTCAATAGAGGAGGGCAAGATCCAGATGGCCGGCACAGGCCGATCAATACATCAGTGCGGTCAAACTGAGAGGCCTGAAAGATTTGGGCTTTGTACTGAAAGGTCACAGTATGAAGGCGTCCACTTCTTTGTGACATAGCATTAACCCCTGCATCACCGCAGTGTTTAAGGATGTTTTATTAATAGCCTGTTACTGATGGTTTTTTGTTGTTGTTGTTGTTTTTGTTTTATTTACAGCTACAGCAGGCTTGCTGATTTTAAAGTCTGAAAAAGATGGAAGCATTTGATATATTAGTGTCAGTTGCTCTCATGCATGTTATAGCACAGAGGGAATAATGATTATTTCATTTCTTGATGTTTTTGACAATGGATTATTTCAGAAGTCAATCAGCAAACAAAACTGTAAAATATTCTTTGCTTCCCTTCGCATAAATTTGACAATTAATAAGTGAGGAATGTGCTGCATGAAGATGTCACCTGTGGCTCAGAAAAGATTCCTTTAAAAAGTAATTTTAACATTAATTCATGATGGCAGGAATCTTTAAAGTGCTCGACCATCTGCGCTTTTGACAAAGCTAAAATCTCCACTGCCTCCCTTATGGGACTCCAGATGACACGGATTGGTGCGAAGGGCTGGTTTTGTCACAGAAAGCGAAAACTCCGCCGCTTGCTGCGCTCCGTCTCATTTTTCTTAAATCAGTTTGTACTGTAAACATTAAAAGCGTGAATTCGTGGGTCTTTTGCAGTGGTCTGAAAAATGTCCTATTTGACACTTTTAATTAGCCTTGGCTGTGATTTGATAATGAACATATGCTATTTTGTGTACTGACAACTGCTATTAGTTGCAGACATCTGTTTTCGTGTTCATGTGGCAATAAAACGCTGATGTCAAATTACAAAGATAAGAATCCCTTAGAATATAGCTTTTTATGGCTGTTTTTGTTGGCCATAATTATAAAAATATTATACTGATGACTGCAGTAGTACTGATTTAGACTACTTTCCCAGAAGCTCTCCTTTTTTGTTACTATTTTCTACTCAGTGACCAGTCAGTATTTGTCAGTAACCGCAGCATGTTTCCTCTTTCTGTACGTGACAGACTTGGATGGCAATGACCTCTTGTCCTACTGGCCAGCGTTGGAGGAGTGTGAGGCTCGCACTCTGCAGAAGTGGGGCTCAGAGCGCCCCCTGGGGGCGGATTACAGTAAGGACGCGGCAAATAACAACCAGCTAGACGCAGCGCTCACCAGTGGAGACGAGAATGGCCTCACCCAGCCACACAGACACCGCAAGGGTGAGAGAGACAGATAAACACACGTGAACAACTAAACACAATCTGAAGGGTGCACACATAGTTTGGATTTTCCCTCGTTTTTCTTTTATTTCTAAATACAGCTTTAGTCACTCATGTAAGATACAAACAGCAATGTGCAAAACAATAATAAACATTAATCTAATGTTGACAGACTAACCAATTTTATTTCTTCCTCTTTAAAAAGGTCATTGATTGTCAGCCAGACTGTGCCTTTGAATATCAGTGTCTGGTCTGAGTATCCTAAATCCATTATCTTCTTCATCCTATTAGCTGATGAGTGTTTCCAGATATCCTGTCTGAGTAATGCAGTTTGGTCATCAGAATGAAAATGCGACATTTTGCCAAGAGGAAGATGGAGGAGGTCTCAGCAGCATGAGCTGAATCAGCAAAGCATAATTTAAACCAAAGTTCAATAAATGAGAATTTATCTGCTGTTTGTGCAGTTTGTCTTGTATGCAGGTTGATTATTTCAGTACATGTTACAGATGACCCAGAGACCCTTCACATTTTAAAATATGAAGATTGAACTCTTCAAACATTCATCTTGTTATTATTTATACTTTGATAACCGCATGGGTATTACCTACAGAAAATTTGTATCCTCACATAACTCATAAGTTCAGAGTCAACCAAATGCGCCTTGTGAATATAAATAAGACTGTGGTGCTTCAGTTAATAGTCTAAATCTGGCCTTAAAATCATGGGTGGTACTTTAATGCTGTATACACTCACTTTGTTAGGTACACCTTGCTGGTACCAGGTAGGACCCGTTTTGCCTTCACAGCTGCCTTCTTCACAGCATGCTGTTCCTGAAAACATTCCTCAGAAATTTTGGTCCATATTGACATGATGGCATCACACAGTTGCTGCAGATTTGTCAGCTGCACATCAATGATCCAAATCTCCTGTTCCACCACATCCCAAAGGTGCTTATTGGACTGATATCTGGTGCCTGTGGAGGTCATTTGAGTACAGTGAGCTCATTGTCATGTTCAAGAAACCAGTTTGAGATGATCTGATTATTGTGACACTTCCCATTATAATGCTGGAAGCAGCCATCAGAAGATGGCAACAGTTTAAACAATGTACTAATGGGCTCAAATATCCCAGGAAAATATCCCCCACACCATTACACCACCACCAGCAGCAGCCTGGTGGTGGTGTAATGGTGTAGTCTTCTGTTGTCCAAATTTAGTGAGCCCTTGCAAACTGTAACCCCAATTTCCTGTTCTTATCTGACTGCAGTGGCACCCAGGGTGGTCCTCTGCTGCTGGAGCATACCTGCTTCAAGGTTGTGAGTTCAGAGATGTCCTTCTGCATACCTTGGTTGCAATGAGTGGTTATTTCAGTTAGTATTACCTTCCTATCAACTTGAAACAGTCTGACCATTCTCCTCTGGCTTCTGGCATCAACAAGGCATTCTCTGTCAATCCTAACAGTGGTTGTGTGGGAAAATCCAAGCAAGACCAGCCCATCTGGCTCCAACACCCATGCTACGTTCAAAGTCACTTAAACCACATAACAACATATACATAACAAAGCGGCTAGTGAGTGTATACAAGCCAATTTGTATACTCAGTATACGGTGCATGCATAGAGGATACATTTTGCATGTGCACATGTAGAAACAAAGGCACACGCAGAACTAAGCTGAGAGTGGGTGAGTCAGAAAAAGAAATGAGTGCAGATCCGGAAATCACTCCTTTAGCCTGAAAGCATGAGTGACATTTTAGGGAATTAATTAGCATGCAAGACAAATATCATTCATATACCCACAAAGGAACACGCACATAGACATATAGAAGTGGTTAAATGCAAGATGTCCTGCTTTTGGTAAATGTGATAAATGTGTGACTCAGACTGATGGTTGATCCAATCATCTGCCCAGTATTTTTTGATAGTGACCGGCTGTGAGCAGAAAATACAAGGCTCAGAAAGCTTAGATTCCTCTGAAAACTCTTTGACAGGATGAAGCCAAGGACTGTGATAGATGTATGGTTCATCTAGCAACCTAATGAAATCTTGTCTCTTCCACAGGTTTGCCCTTCTTTCTCCATTTCTGCCACTTACACCTGCCTCTTTTCTCCTTGTGTTTTTATTGTCGTGTCCAAGGTATCCTTAAGAACCGTCTTGGCTGTCCTCCAGCACTCCAGGGTCTTTCCACTATGGGCCGGGTCCCCAGTGAGCTCAACTGGTACCGAACCTCTACTCTCGGCCACAGAGGCGTTCCCGCTGCCTCATATGGTCGCATGTACTCTGCCACAGCTGGTGCCAGTGGAGGTTCTGGCTCGCTCTCCCAGCCAGCTTCCCGCTACTCCTCTAGGGAGCACCTGGACTCGCTTGCTCGGAGGCAGCTATCCAGGGATCCACTAGGGAGGCAGACAGTTGGGGGGTCAAGGGACCGGTTGGACTCCCGGGGTTCCAGGGACAACTTGGACCTCTTACCCAGGAGGAGAGAGCTGGGGATGGGGCAGGGGTCAATGCTAGGGAGCCTGGATCACCAGCGAGTCTCATTATCCAGGGAGAACTTAGCAGGATCCAGGGACAGATTGGACAACCACCATACTAGCACCTTCCACGGATCGAGGGAGGATGTGAGTGGAAATGGAGGAGCTGTTGGAATCGGGATGGAGGGATACCTCAGCGGATCAAGGTTGCAGCTAAATACGCTGACTCGGCGGCAAGCCTCATCCCGGGAGCACTTAGGAGAAGCACTTGTGAGCAGTAGATCAAGGGAACAACTTGACACCAGTGGAATGGGAGCCCAGGCTCAGCCGTGTCGGGAATGGCTTCGCAGCCTGCCACCCCGCCAGCCCTCACACCCTGATCAGCCTCCCTCTTCTTCTCCTCCTCCCCCAATATCTGAGGAGCCCCAGCAAGAGCAGCTACCTCCTTCAGCTCACGCCAGAGGGCGACTGGACTCAGCACCTTCATGTAGGTTTCCCGGTCAGACCGTCCCCCAGGTCGCAGGTCCAAATCCAAACCCCTTGGGTCGACAACCATCCAGTGAACACCTGGATATTCTTTCCTCAATTTTAGCATCCTTCAATTCCTCTGTTCTCACTCCTCCCCCTGCTCCCCCTAACCCCGGTCCTAACGGCTCCGTCCACGGGCCCTCCCTTTCCCCATCCCAGTCTGCCACCTCCCATAGCATATCTGAAGTCTCCCCTGACTCAGAGTAAGTCCTTCTGAGTGGAAACTCTGCCTCAACCCACCCTCCTTCTGTCCCTTTCTGACATACATCATCTTCTCTTTCTCTTTTCTTTATCCTCATATCATCTTGAACTTTTGACTTGTTCTGTTTTTAGGCTGCCTTCATCTCAACTTTCCTCAATTCCTTCAGTAGTTTTCCTATTTTTCAGCTTCTTCATCATCTCTTCCCTTGTGTCTCAGTCTATTTTGTTCTATTCTCCATCTCCCTCCTCTCTCTGTGTCCTCTTGCGTGTACAGCTCATTTCCATTTTACTTCAGTATTTTCACTGTGAACTAGAATTTACAATTAGTGAAGTGTTGTACAGACTTAGTGATGACTCATTTTTCTTTCCTTCACCTTAGAACCAACAGAAGTGAAGGACAGTCTTGATGACAGCCTCCATATCCCTTAATGCATTGCTACAGTGCTGGGGCCACAAAGGACATGTCCAAAGGTCATGGATGGACCTGGAACATTGGAGGACAAGAAACAAAACTGAGACAGAGGAAACACAGAGACAAAAAAGACGGAGAAAACATCCAATGACAGGACTGATTCAAGAGAGGCTGTGGGCAGCTTGTACTGTGTAAATCAAGTTTTTTGAGTGTCACCGCCTACAGCAAACTATGATGGTTCTATGGACGATGAGTCAACCACCTCTACTACCTAAAAACTGTTAAAGACAAACACAAACTCCTCAGATTTCAAACAAACATTAGCCTGAACCAGACAAGATCCGTCAAAATGAGAAGAAAAAAAAAAGCAACTGTAAATAACATTTTTATACATTTTGTATCTTTTTCATTGGAGATGAAGAAGAAATCTCTTGTGATGTTTGTTTTTTTTTTTAATGACTGTGCCCATGTGAGGTTGTGAGTGAGGTTGGTGTGAGTGCAGTCTTGGTCGTTGCTGAGGGGGAAATCCCCCCACCACCCCCGCAAAGAAAAAAAAATCCCCAAATTTCTCCCTGAAAACGGTTTTCCTTAGAAACTTTTCCTCACACCCATCAACTTTATGTATAGTGACAGGGGTCTGGCAATAGAATCAAATGAGATTACTGAAACCGCGAGATGTGGTTGAAGGGGGAAAATATCAAAGTAGGAGGAAGTGATTGTAAATAGAGGAAGGAGTTATTTTAAGAGATTTGATGGAGCAAGATGATTGTGCAGAGAAAGACTGAAGGTTCAGAGTTGGTGGTTCAACTGTTAAAAAGCTCAGTCACGAGTCTCAACGTATCAATTCTTTCGGGAGATTGTGCTGTATATGAATGTGACCTTGTCACCTATCTGTGTATCTTTGTGCGTGGTGCTAGCTGAACCAGACCATATCAGGCCGCTGATATTACAAGACCATATCTTTAGTGTTCTGGAGACCTGGTGGGTGACGGCTGATATCTCTGTCTGCTTCTCCAGATGAGGCTGTATCGTGTAAGAACCATTTAAATCCCCTCAAAGTTTCTTACACTTTGATGCATCCGACTCAGCCTGCCTCAAGGGACGACACGGGAGCAGCTGAACCTCGAGACTAGTTCATAAAAGCTTCTCATTGCAGAAGTTCTGTGCAAAACTAAGCCAAAGGGTCTTAAAATCAGTTTGAAACACTCATAGTCGTCTGTTTTCTCTGATGGAAATGATTTGCGCAGGGTGTGAAAGCTATAGTTGTGGCTCAGTTTTGTTTAAATCGTGATATTTTTAAGTAACTGTGCTAGTGAACGAAGTCCAAAGTGAAAATTTGTTTCATGAGGCCATAGATCAGCACTACTGCATAACTCACTTGGTATTTTATTTTGTCTGCGTAACGCATAAGCAGGCGGATTTTCATGTGGGAAGAGAGCGGATAAGAGCCACCATAACATGCTCAGATATTTGTTTGATGACATGAAAGTATGTTCACAGCGTGGTGCCAACCTGAATATTTAAATTGCTTAAGAAAACCCTTTAAATATGTGAGAAATTCTACAGGAAAGAAGCTTGTGCTTCAAATCTAAACAGGCTGAGGAATATTCATCATGAGCACACCAACAAAAAAAAAATACAGATTTTCTTCTCATTTAGAGGGTTTTACAAATATCAATTATCTTTCAAGATCTGGCAAAGCTTCTGCAGATTGCACAGGGGTGAAGAGGTGTCAGCTGTGTCAGTGCTAAAAGCCTCTAAGTGGTTTTGAGATGCAGGTCTTTCCATCAGCAGCTGCACCTTTCTCACAGATGTTGGAGGTAGCACCGAGTTCAGGCCTTAAGGTAACCACACATGGGCATTTTCAGCAATGGCTAACATATTTTTTCCTAAAGAAAAGCACAGCGAGTCGTAAAGACTGAAGGCAAAATGGGAATTCAGTGTTGCCAACATGTGTTGTGCATGTCCTTGAGCAAAGTGCGCTGTGACAGTCGAACGTGAATGCAAAAAAGGCGGCTAAAATATTGCATAAGAGACAAGAATAAAACAAACGATACAAAACCAGACAAGGTTGCAAGGAGAGCAAATTGGGTCAGAAAACATGACTGCAGAAATGTAGCCGCAGGGAGGAAGGCGTGGATGTTACTCATCACAGAGCGATAGGGGGGGGGGGGGAGCAGTAGATGGAAATGTTCATAGTGGAAATAAACACACGCCTCACAAATAAGTGCATATCTGCCTGCTCTGACCGCTGCTCCGTCAGTCCCATGTCCCTGAGACGTGACAAGCAAACCTATCTGTGACAGTATTATTGCCAAAAAAAAAAAAATGCTCCCGAGTGCAGAGGAACACCACCCACCAGCCTGTTAGACTGAAAAATCCTGTTTTCTTCTCCATCTATATTTTTCTTCTGCTGACCTTAACACCTTCAACTTTGAAAGACATGAGATTTACTTTATTTATTGATAATTTATTGACACTGTATTGGTTATTTATTTTTGCCATTTGAATGAGAGGATATTGCTGAGGAAGCTTGTGCTTTGCGTGTGTGTGTGTGTGCGCGCGCGTGTGTGTTAATGTTTTTGTTGTATGTAACGTTTCTTATCTCACGGCAACAAATCCACAGATGGAGGGCAAGAAAAGAGAGGAATCTGAATCCAAATCTGAAGAGTTCAGTCAGTATTTAAACTGGATATGTTGTCCAATCTTGACAACATCATAACTGGTAACCTGTCTGCTTTGACACGTAATAACACAGGACTCTAACTTCAGGTTTAACATAGTTTGGAGGAGTGGGAGCCACAGAGGTGAAGGCAGACAAACAAACAAGCAAAAATTAGATTAGAGACAGAAGGAAAGAAACAGAGAGGTGGAGAGATGATGGGAGATTGTATTTGTTAGCTTGTGTGTTCCTTATTGGATGCCTTCTATCTTGCTGTCTGGATGGAAACAGCTGTTCCCCTGTTACCGCGGAAACAAGAGAAATGTTGGACATTAAAAAAAAAAACAGACTTATTCCTACAAGGCTCTGTGTGTTTCTGATTATTCTGTCTGGGAGGCACAAAGAGGTTTGCTGTTTCATATTCATACCAGCAGACATCTTCAGGTGTGAAAAAGCGAGTAGAGGAAACATCCTGTGACGGGGGGGGACACGGTTTTTTCTCTAGAAGACTCTCAAAGTATTCTGTCACATTCAGAGACATCAGAGAAGCGCAGAGATGTTCAGATGCCACCTTGAGACGTTCGGCTCGAGAGACGAGACAGAAGTGCTTGCATAAATCTTAGATTTTTAACCTGCAGAGGGCTGAAGCAAAAGCTCATCAGTGCCCGGTTTTTAATCCTACCGCTTGGTCACAGCCAGGTTCATTAGACACTGATGTGCAGTAGTAAAGATAAAAATATTTGATCTAAAACGTAGGGCCCAAAGGGGAGAAAAAAAAAAGGACAGTTTTGAAAATATGCTTCTTGCCAAAAGTTGGCTATGAAGATCAGTACTGCTCTCCTGAGTCTGTGTAAGCTGGCATAAAGCAGGGGGAAACCAGGCATTTTCCAAAGTGCTTCATCTATTTTCTAAGTGTCTGTACTGTACTGGAGGCCTAAGGAGCATTCATCAAAAAGATAATTGCCTCTTCTGGTGTTTTGATCATCGGTGGGTACTCCTCCTTATTTTACCACGGATAATCTCAAAGAGTTTTGAACATTTTCATGGCACCAGGCAATCTTACAGTCCCAGTACAGAAGCAACTGTATTTAAAAATGGGCAAAAGAACATGGGCACAGGGCAAACTGACCCTGTTTGGGGTTTTCTTCGCTATAGAAATAATACTTCAGACAAAAGCACATTTCCAACTCAGTGGTCACACATTGGGTAAAGTTTAGCACTAGCCATGTGCACAAAGTGACAGCTATGAATACATATTACAATCCCAGCTGTGGATAAAGTTGACTGATTTGACCTGTAAACACCATCAAAGCCCTTCAGGGTTATCATGCAGAATCAGCCCAGAGGCACATCTCTGTAGCCATGTTTTAAGCATATGGTCAAACATACTGGACCACCTACAGGGCCTGCTGGGACATGGAAATCCATGCCACGAAGCTGCCAGCACAGTTTTTGTGCTGATGTTAATGCCAGGAGGAGGTTTGGAGCTCTGCAGTTATTGAGTCAGTTGGAGAGTGTTGGAGACTTTTATGGGCCGCAGGACTCTGTAATTTTACGTGGTCTGCCACCCTGGCTGAGTTACTGTGATATCTAAATACTTCCACTTTGCAATAACACCAATTATATGTTTCTCCCACTTATTTATTCAGCCAACTTCAGTGTAGTACCAAAAAATGGACATTTACTTACATATCAAAAACAAAGCGTACATATTCACGTTAGCATGCACTACAAAAGCTTGTTAAAAGATTGTCCTTTTAGGAATGTCCCTTCTTCATGTGTAGTGTGTGCATGTCGTCTCAATACATCCTTTAAAATAACCTAGAATGAGAAAATAATACTGCCTTAAACAATCAATGAAAACTGATTTTGTATCCCAGGGCTAGATTGTGATGGATGACAGATAAAACAGGGTTGTTATTATAAACCATTTCAACAAGGTGCACAAAGTAACACTGCAGTTGTCTATACTGTTGTGTAGCTGTATAAGATTACTTAAAAATATTTTAAATGTTCCTCTCACAACTGTTAAAANCATTGCAGAGGGAATGCTTGGTGTGATTCTTACTATCAGCAGTGATGTAAAAATGTAGAAAAAAATTGTTTCATGGCATACAGACAAAACAATACAAGAACAACACAAACACTCTAGAAAATAGAAATATTTAAGCTCATCAACCAGTCGGGACAGATGTTTTCTCGGCTTCGTCGCTGCTGCTGGAGGAAGATGGCGGCACGTCCTCGCCCATTCTCTTCAGCTTGGCCTTGTAGTAGGCCTTCTTCATCCTGAAGGCTTTCTCCTTCTGCTGGGCCGCTCTTCTCTTCTCCCTCACCAGCTCCTGCTCCCACGCCAGCACCTTCATCCTATTCTCCCACTCCAGGATCTTCATCTGCTGTTGCTGCTCCAGAGCCTCGGATATCTGCTGGTGCTCCAGTCTCGACACGCCTGTGGAGTCGTGCTGAGCTGCGCGCCGACTGGCGTCTTCCGTCTTGCTGCCTGACGGTTGGAGATGCTGGCTGCTAAGCCTGGAGGTGCCTGTGAGGTCAGAGTTTAAAAACTAGATTGAGGTCTGTACTACAAAGGAAGACATGAGGATTGCAAGGCAACTTTTGATTTACTTTCCTTGCTTCCAAGGCTGTTAAACACCAGCACTGCAGTTTAAAGAATAAGGCTAAAAAAACAAAAACATAATAATTATAATAATTCATTATTATACTTCCTGATAAGCCTACTGTCTTACAGTTTTCCTGGTCTTTAGCCTGGATTATATTTTGAAATTCCTCATATTTTTTTAGGATAATAGTTTGTCCTTCTTGAGAAAAATATGCAGCTTTGTGCTTGTTCATTTAGTCATCTGATGCCAGCACAGCTGTGCTTATTGTTAGCTTCAAAAAGCCTGAGCTGGCTTGGCTGCATATGTTGAATGTACTTTGTATTACAGGTCACAGGTATGAGCTGATTTTCAGGTATTTTCGCAGAGTCTATATGTGTCTCAAATTTACTAGAGAGAAGAAGGCTGTTCTTTATAAATATGTGAAGGTTTGATAATAAAAAATAAATTAAAGAAAATTCCACAGCCAGGCAAGCAGCTCTGTGAGACAACACCTAGGCACAGTCAGCATCATAATATAACACTATAATTTTCAGAAGCATGCACAGCCTTGTCTCACCCCCTCCTTTCTAGGGTAAAAGTATATCCATTTATTTTAATATTGGCAGTGGGATGGTCATTACAATGCCTGGATAGTTTTAATAATTGTATCATGAAATCCAAATATATGCAGAGAAAATGTCAATTTACAGAGTCAAATGCCTTTTCTGCATCTACCCCCATCAGGATTGCTAAAATTGATGGAATTATGAATGCAGAAAAATGCTGTCAGATTCTGATCCCCCATGTGATGCCACCTGGAAAGTATCTGATTGGCAACAGTTTCATCTGTCAGCATGAAACACACACACACACACACACACACACACACACACACACACTGCAGTAAAAGCATACTTGGATAGAAAAACATAGCCTGGAGAATTATTCCTGAAGACTACTTAAAGAAATGACAAGAAAGCTGCCATAATAGCTTTCCTCCTTTAAAATTCAGATAAAACTGAGGTTCTTGTACTTGGCCCCACAAATCTTAGAAACACAGTGTCTAATCACATATTTATTCTGGATGGCATTATTTTGGCCTCCAGTAACACTGAGGAATCTTGGAGTCATTTTTGAGCAGGATATGTCCTTCAATGCACATATTAAACAAATATGTAGGACTGCTTTTTTTTTTTTTGCATTTGTGCAATATCTCTAAATTAGAAACATCCTGTCTCAGAGTGATGCTGAAAAGCTAATTCATTCATTTATTACCTCTCGAGTGGGCTATTGTAATTCAGGCTGTCCTAAAAGCTCCCTGAAAAGCCTTCAGCTGATCCAAAATGCTGCAGCTAGAGTACTGACAGGGACTAGAAAGAGAGAGCAGATTTCTCCCATATTGGCTTCTCTTCATTGGCTCCCTGTTAAATCCAGAATTGAATTTAAAATCCTTCTTCTTACATACAAGATCTTGAATAATCAGACCCCATCTTATCTTAAAGACCTCATAGTACTATATCACCCCCAATAGAGCACTTCACTCTCAGACTGCTGGCTTACTTGTGGTTCCAGGATACTAAAGAGCAGAATTGGAGCTTTCAGGCCCCTCTTCTGTGGAACCAGCTCCCTATCTGGATTCGGGAGACAGACACTCTCTGTGCTGGATGTGTTTGAAAATAATGGCTGCCCCTCCCTAAACCTGGTTCTGCTGGAGGTTTCTCCATGTTAAACGGGAGTTTTTCCTTCCCACTGTTGCCAAGTGCTTGCTCATGTGGTTGTCTGATTGTTGGGTTTTCCCTGTATTATTGTACCTTACAATATAAAGCACCTTGAGGCAGCTGTTGTTGTGATTTGGTGCTATATAAATAAAATTGAATTGAAGGGAGCTCAAGCTGTGTTGAAGAATAAAGGTGGTCATACCAAATACTGACTTTCAAGCTTATTAGAATTGTACAAACTCTGTTTTGGCCTCATATACTCTACTTCCATGTATGTTTGTGCATTTCAGTAAATCCCTGCACCCATTTTCCTAACAAAATATAAAGAAATGAGAGATGGCTCAAGATTTTTGCACAGTACTGTAGTTGTCAAAACATTTTATTTTAACCACAAATGGGAACTTCAGAGCTAAATTAGAGGAAAAGCCGAGATATCAGCTAAACAGGATCCATCCTGTGAGGACCATGAATTGAACAGCGATCCATCTGCATCACGAGTGACACGACAAATGACAGATCCAAATGAGAACAGCAGAGATTCTTCCACACTGGCCATTAAATTTAAACACATCCAGCTATTTAGTCTCTTATTTATAGTGCACAGTGTGTGTGACATCATCATAAACACTGTATGCAGACACTTCAAACACCATACCACTGCTCTTTTGGAGAGTATTACTTGAACTCTAATAATTGGACTATCAATCTTGTTAATGACAGTAATTTATTTAGGTTGGTCACATGGGCAGCATCTTCCCATTCACAGTCTAAAGAGCCTAGTCCTTTTAATGAGTATCCAACATTAAAGCCATCTCTGCAGCAAAACAGCTGTAACTTATTGTGGTCTGCTATAATTACACTCTTTCCTCCTCACCCTCAGTAATGTTAACCGAACCAATTATCTCATTCAGCTCAAGGTTATTGTTTCTTAATTAAGAGTGGAGTATTAATCAAGTTAATAGTAGAATATTCCAATATGTGCCAACAGAAAACTCGCTGTGCAAAGGTTTCCAGGCAACACATGCTCAAGCAGCTTGCGGGCCTTTGTGGGTACCTGGTGCTGTGAAGTAGGTAGCAGGAAATGCCACATCCTGTAGCTCTGCATTGTGGGAGGTGGAGTTTGCAGAGGGGCTGTGGTGCAGATCTGACCAGTCGCTGCCTGTTATTCTGTCCAAGGCGTCACGCTGGAGGCAGATGGCCACTTGCTCCTTGCTGTCCTCTGCCTAAGAAGGAGGCGGAACATTTGGTATTTCTAGCATTAATGCTTCTTTATGAATCGGAGGTGTCACAAACAGCTCCAGGTTTACCTCTTAAATAAATTGAAACCAAAACTTTCAAGTAATTACCTGGTTCATGCTGCCGTTCACCTGCCCAATGGCATTTGTCATCAGCAAACTGCCTGATAATAATAATAATAAAAAAAAGGTTTAAGGAGGCAGACACGGGAGGGATTGCAGGTACGTGTGTATCAGAAAAATTAACAAAGAGCGCCTCCCTCTGGTGGACAGAGGAGCAACACCACCTTTCCACAAACACTGTCAAATGCAAATATATCCAAAGCACCTTACACCAATATTACTGCCCATATTTGTGGCGTATGGTAGCAACTGGTACTAAGAAAAGTGTAAATGATATTTGAGCATGTCCAAAGCAAATTTAAAAAGTAAAAAAGTACACAAAGTAAGTACAGTCAGTAAAAAAGTTCAGGGTTGAGTTCTCTAAATGAAATCCAATGGAAAATTTAAAAACTGTACACTTTAACATTAAATGCAGGGGTTATTCACTCGGCTTCCAGTCTGGCTGCATTATACTGTACGCAACTGTAACTGCTGGGTAAACTGACATGGCTTTGTGGAGATGAATAATATCATGAAAAGGGGGAACTGGCACTAAAATGAGCACAATCTTTAGTAGCAAGTGAGCTTTTTATATAATCTGCATGGCCTGGCCTTTTAAACAGGTGAATACTGAGCTACTTCCGGTCGCTTTCTTATTCACAAAGGGGTCCCCACAGTGGGTAGCTGCACATGTTTGATTAGGCAGATTTTTTTTTTTTTTTTTAAACAC
>JASGAU010406954.1:19575-33640 GCA_030220045.1 Australoheros facetus
GAAAAAATACCAGCCAGAGCAAAGTCAAACTGTCAAGTTACGCATCTCAAAACTTCAACTCATGAAGTATCTCAAAATTTTGACTTCCTTCTGCGTAACTTGAAATTTTGAGATATGCATGTCAAACTTTTGACATACTAACCCAAAATTTTGATTTACAGATGGCATAATTTTTTCTTTTCAGTGGCAGAAACAAGCTTCCATGCCTTCCTGACACAACCCCAAAGGGATTTGCGTCTCCTCTGGGAATCCTTTGCTTGTTAAATAAAAGTATAGACCACTACACTGTTATACACAGTTCAAGGTTTCATGATATGTTTGAGTTTTCTTCATGTATTTGCAGCTTTTTGTAAAATAAACACAAACATCCTTAGTCTTACTTTAATTAATTGCCTTAATTAAATTCATTGGTTAACCCCTTGCAGTGGGGCCAGACTAATGTACCTTATATTCACTGTATTATAAGAATATATTAAGTGATGCACAAAAATATAGTGATTATATCTTAATGAAAACATAGCTGTTACCCCAAGAGGTCTTATTCAGTAGTCTCTGGATGCAGGCTGCTGCTCCTTGCTGCTGTTTTTAAGCTACAATGATACATCATATAAAACCTAAACCAAAGTCAGTCAAGACCTTGAGCCATACCTACACTATATAAAATAAGCTGTATTCAGTGATTTCCTGATAACCGGACGCCCTGGGACAGATGTTATTACACTGTAGTCTAGACTAATGTAGCCAAACACACACCCACCAACGACAATACAATTTTATAATTATTCATGCTGAAACGGACAGCAATGAATCAGTTATTACAACAAGCAACGCATACAGTGCTTTAACACTTTCTGGCATTGCTTTTATTTTCCAGCTGGAAAAACTGGAAGTGACCCACCTTCTAGCAGCTTGCGGACCGCCGCTTTGTGGCCAGCTCCCCCTGCGTGGCTGGTAAGAGCAGCCTCGCCCATGGTCTGAAGTTTGATTGATTTACAACAGGCCCTACATCGGGCGAAATGAATGTCCTGGACGTCCTTAACCAGCCAGTCCTTGTAAACGTCCTTTGCGAGCCAGGAATCTTGGAATTTACATTTCCCAGGCATAGTTAGCTCCAAAGTTAGCCGGACCGCTACCTCTCACAGCTGGGAGCAATCTCTTACCTTTCATTGCCTCGTGATGCGTTTAAGGGCTCTCCGAGGATTTAAAGCGACAGTTATGCTGTTGCGCATGTTGCCTTTTTGGCACAAGATTACAAAATATGTTAAATTAAACATTAAGATAGGTGACGTGACTTTCCACTTATGTATCTAAAATCCCACTAAATTAGGCGAAGCATGAGAAAGTGCAAAAACCACATTAATAGCTTTGGTAAAGCAAAACAAGGTAAAGTAAAGCGTTCAGAAACTTAGAGTAGGTATCCTATCTGATATTTTAAAATCAATGCCTATGACTGAGGCTACTGACCTAGTTTTATCGACAATCTTTAAAGGCAGCACAACTTAAGGGCTGTCTCTCACGTGCGCCGATTTCGCCAATGAAAACATGGCTAACCTCGTACTAGCCAATCAGCGTTGAGAAACCCAGTAGTGCAGCTTGATTGGTTAAAACGCGGCAGGAAAGCCTGGACAGAAACACATGGGTAGTCCCAGACTACCTTTGGTGGACCTAAATAGTGACTTAACGCTTGTGTTTGAACACTTTCCTGCACTGAGAGTGTGTGTAAGTAGGCATGTAGCGATATTATTGTTTACCTGTCAAGGTTTTTGGTCGTTGGATATCTTATTCTTTACCAAACAACACGAGACGAACTCCTGCTGTTAGCTTGTTTTGCTAATTTTAAGGTTAATGTTCACTCAGCACTCGATTTCACTGCCCGTTTTCCGTCTTCTCTGAATCCTAACATGTTTTACTGTGTAAGTTGTAAGTTGAAACGGTAGAGCTTCCGGGTTCCGTTCATAATGTGCCTGTGGTCTTCTTCTTTCGGCTGGTCCCTTAGGGGTCGCCACAGCGGATCACCTTCTTCCCCATCCCTATAAATGTGACTTTGGTGACAGTTATTGAGTTGTTAAGAGATGGAGACAGTGGCCCTGGTTGCGCCAGTCACAGCTTTGGAGTTCCTTCAGAATGCATTCCTGCTTAAAGGTTTGTGGCAGTATTTGTACTCGGCATACAAGACAGCAAGTGATTATTCTTGTGATGCACTATTGTGTTTTCCACAGTGCTCCTATATTGATTACGTTTTTGTTAAAGTGTAACTTCTAACTTACAACACTTCTTCATTTTGTATCTGCGTGACGTTCTGTTAGTAACTCTGGTTGGTATGTTGGTTAGCTTGACACACACACACGCATAATCCTTTTCTTTTCTGGCAGGTGAGGGTCCAGTCTTGACGGTGTACAGACTCCAACCTCACCCTAAAGCCTGTGTCTCCCAGAGTGTCCTCCAACATTACCGGATCCATGGAATAAGAGCCAGAGGTCAGGAAGCTGAGCCACAACAGAGCGATTGTCAGTATGAGCTAACAGGGTTTTTTTTTGGCTATTCTCTTATGTCTTGTTTAGTTTTATTATTTTTATTATATGTTAGTATATATAGAAAATGAGTAACAGAGTGATAAGAAAGTTAAAGACGAGCAAATCTGGAGCCAAGAATAGATCACTTTTGTTGTCATTGGCAGATGACAAAATAATTGAAAGTAAAATATAAGCAGTAATAGGGATGTTTGCAAGGCCTTTACACGACAAGCTCGCATCCGAAAGATTCGTAATTTCGTGTCAACGCATCCAGTGTGAAATGGCCTTTAGATTAAATTGAGGGTAAATGCATATTATATTCATTTGAAATGTATTCATTGTGTGTTAATACTTTTTATTCACTTAAAGCCTCTAGTTATTTTTTCTTTATTTTTAACATGCGTACATTTTTGGCTCTTAATCCCCAGCACTGACCACTACAGAGCCAACCTTCTGTGACCTTGCAGTATTTGGAGGCAAAGCTGTGAGGCTTTTAAGGCTTCATGTGGAGGATGGGGAAGAGCATTCTCGCCTGGAGGTCCTGGGTCCTCTCATGGAGCTACAGGACTGGGCCCTGGATGTCCGCTGGCTCTCTGGAGACAGTCAGTCAGTGCTGTGTGTGGCTCTTGCCCATAACAGTGCTCTTCTCTTGGATGGCGTAACAGGAATTGCCCTCGCACAGCGTTCCTGTCTGGAGGGGTGCTTGCTGTATTCTGCTCTCCTTCTGGTTCATGAATCCTGGGTGGATACTGTCCTAGTTGGAGGGACTGTGTTCAATCAGCTGGTTCTCTGGAAGCCTGGAGGAGGAAAGGACAAAAGTAGCAATCCCAAATCCAAAGCTCCAATTGAACGACGTCTACTGGGCCACACCGGGGTCATCTTCAGAATCTCTTACCTCCAGGAGAAAGGATATCTAGCTTCAGCCTCTGATGACCGCAGTGTGCGGATATGGGGTGTTGGTGCTTTAGGCAGGCCTGAAGGGAAATGTGGGGACTCGAACCCAGTTTGTTTAAGGGTCCTATATGGACATCAGGCCAGGGTGTTTTCAGTCCATCTCTCATCAGGGAATGTATTCAGTGCTGGAGAAGATGGGGCCTGCTTAGTCTGGGACTGGGCTGAAGGTGGGAAGGTGGTTCGCACATTGAAGGGACATCGAGCAGGGGGTGTTCGTGCCCTGGCAGTCAGTGAGGGAGATGCAGCAAGATGGGTGGCTACAGGAGGGGCGGATGGAGGGGTGAGGCTGTGGAAAGTGGAGGGCAACGAGAAGCAACAGAGTATAGAGGAGGAGGCAGTGGCAGAGAAGCTAACTGACCTGAAATTTCCTGGTCAAGGCCTGCCTAAAGTTGTTTGTATAGCAGGAGAAGAGGATGAAAATACGAGCTGGAGTCAGTGTAAGTTTGTAGTTTGCACTGACAAAGGAACAGTTTACCAATATAGTGCTGGAAAGTGGGCGGTAGTGTGGAATGGGACTCCTGAGTTTCAGTCCTACTGTGTGATGGAAACAGTAACTATCAGTGTGAAAGAGTCAACCACCACAGCTGATTTGTGTGCTGTGGGAAACCTTAGTGGGTGCTTACAAGTCTTTCCCGTGTCTCATCCTCAGTCTGGGATTCCACTTACATGTGGATCAGGGAAGATCCATACTCTTATTTGGCACAAGGGAAAAGAATGCGCATATTTGCTAGCTTCAGGTGCTGAAGGACTTGTCTATCGCTGGCGTGTAGAGACAAAGTTAAATGAAACCTATTCTTTAGCTCTCAGCATCACTGCTCTGCCTTCTTTCTGCCTCCCTCCGTGCGCTAAACGCTGGCTTACAGCTGCATTGCGCCTCCAGTCCAGGTCACAGGAGGTGCTTTGGGTGTGTGGAGACAGGAGAGGATCCCTGCTTCTGTTTCAGGAAAGGGAAACATCTAAGCAAAGAAAAGGAGATGATGAGGAGACAAATGAGGAATTACTGGCAGACAGCAAACAAAGTGATTATGAGGAAGGGAGGGCTGAGGGAAATGGAAGCGGTGGAGATGGGACCAGCAGAATGATGGAGAATGAAGAAAGCAAAGAGATGCGTGACCGGTTGCTGCATCCTTTGAGCTGTCTGTTTGGGGTGCATGGAAAACAAGGTGTAACCTCAGTGTTTGAGTATCGAGGCCTGTTCTACAGCACCGGCAGGGATGGCTGTGTAAGAGTTTTTAGAGTGCATTCATCTCCACCAGAAAACCTTGAAGAAAGTAGACACAATAATTCTGCAGAAAGGAGTGAAGAGAATGAAGAAAGGCTTCGACTGGAGGTTCTCAGGGTCCAGCGTGCCTGCAAGGGAATGGAGTGGCTGGAGAGGATTTTAATTCTTGAACCTGAAAAAACAGAGGAGGAGGAAGAAGAGGTCACAGAGGAATGTGAAGAGCTGTCTAACAAAGAACACAATTTGAAGGAGGAAGGCAAAGAAGCCAGATTTGTAATTGTTGGCTTTCATGCAGTCCACTTTGTGGTTTGGGACCCTGTGAGGCAGGAGAGACTGTTAGCAGTGCCTTGTGGTGGGGGACATCGTTCTTGGAGTTTGTGGCCATCCCACAAAGGGATTTGGCCCGGATATGGAGCTTTGGTCTTCATCAAGCAGGGGGCTGTCCTGGCTTCACAACCCCCTGGAGAAGCAGTGGGCTGCAATGGGAAGGCAGGAAGGACTGGAGGGATGGGCTTGAAAGAGGGAGTCCATGGAAGAGGCATTGGGTGTGTATGCAGGCTGGGGAGGATAGGGGAGTTTGGGAATGGGAATCAGACAAGAAACAATGAAAATGAAGGAGGCGAAGTGGCAAGGCACTGGGAGTTAGTGGTGACAGGGGGAGAGGACACTAGTCTAACTGTCCTGGCGGTACACCCGGCTTCTGGCAATATTAAAGTTCTTTCAGTAATCACTGACCACATCTCAAGCGTACGCACAGTGACAGCAATAACACGTCCAGAGGGGGGGAGTGGAAACCCGTCAAAATTTCTCTCTGCTTTGCTCGTGTCAGCTGGCGGCCGGGCTCAAATACAGTGTTACCGGCTGTTATTTGTTTGGGACAGGCAGAGACTGACTCCTTCCTGTCAGGTGATCCAGGTAGCCAGTCACCGATTGGACAAAGAGTGGGAGAGGAGGCGCAACAGACACAAGATGGTGAAAATGGACCCAGAAACAAGGTAAATTTTGACCAAATTTTTTAATTTATTTGGTTTGTGAAGCAAAGGTTGACATGCTTAAATATTTAAATAGCCAGTGATATCCTGTTATTTGTTTATTCTCTGCAAAGAAAATTCTATAAATGTACCCTAAAGAGCTCCTTATATTTCTGTCCTACCTTCCTCATTCATCCCCAGCAGTCCTCCTCATAAAAAGTCTGTGTGTCTGTTTTTGGGGTGGGTTTTTTGGAGGCTGACAGTGGCATGGTGGTTAGCACTGTCACCTCATAGCATGAAGGTCCTGTGTTTGAATCCCACCTGGGGCCTTTCTATATGGAATTTGTATGTTCTCCCCATGTCTGTGTGGGTTGTCTGAGTAATCTGGCTTTCTCCCACAGTCCAAAGGCATGCATGGTCTTGGTGAATGGTAAATGAACTGTAGTTATGAGCGTGAATGGTTGTCGGTCTCTGTGTGTTAGCCCTGAGGCAGACGGATGGATAAATTCATTGTTTTGGAGGTTTTTTTTTGTCCGGTTTTTCATTCAAAAATGTACCTCTGATTACAGTCTTTGTCTGTGTTTTTAGGTACATGTCTGCAGCAGTAGTGGGTGAAGAAGTAAACCGTGTCCTTGTGGCTCTGGGCTGCAGTGACGGGGCTGTCAGGTTGGTATTCATCATCCATCCATCCATCCATCCATCCATTCTCTTCTGCTTATCCTGTTCAGGGTCATTCCCAGCTGTCATCATGGCAAAGTTAAAGTTTTCCAGCTTTTCCTTTGAGCTGCAGAAAAGAGAAAATCACAATGTCTGATGCCCTCAAAAAAGTATTTTATTGAGTACAGGGGTGGTGATGGTGATGATTGTAATAATGGAATCAAAGGCTTTAAATTTGTACTGTCATGTGTGCCTGATTGTGTATCATTTCATTTATGAGCTGCAATCAGAAAGTTTTGTGCGAGTGTGTCACATCAGCTTTTGTAGTTACGAGTACTTTTGAGGTGTTTATATTTCTGCCATGTAACCATGTAAGATGCACTCGCAATCATTAACATAGGTGTAGGTAAACACATCAAAGTCACAGATTAGTGTGGTGTTGTGGGTCTGAATGTCAACATTATGGCTAACGACGTTACTTCCAGAGTTACTTGACATTCTTTTTACTTATTTATATTCCAAAAC
The DNA here is from genome assembly GCA_030220045.1 of Australoheros facetus. Lineage (NCBI taxonomy): Eukaryota > Metazoa > Chordata > Actinopteri > Cichliformes > Cichlidae > Australoheros > Australoheros facetus. The sequence goes on from JASGAU010406954.1 coordinate 26,418, forward strand.
AACAATGGAGTTTTCAGGGCTTGATATATTATTCTGTAAATATCTTAGTGTTTTTGTTGTTGTTTTTGTTTTGTTTTTTGAATACACATAACTTGAATTTAATCAAGTTATGTAGTGGTAAATTTGCAGCATATATTTTTATTCTTATTTTTCATGTATATGCAGAGAATTCCGAGAAATTATGGTCATTAAAAGTAGCATGGAAGATTCGTGGAAATGTTTTGGTAATATGTATGATTCCTGTGTGTTGCTATAATTTTTTAATATTCTCTTTTAATGCACTCTTTTCTCACCTCAATTACTGTCTTTTCCAGACTGTTCTCTGTCAATGAAGGGAAAGGGAAAATTGATTTGCTGTGGGAAACATTTTACCATCAGCGCTGTGTGCTCAGTGTCGCCACCTGCAGCCTGGAGGATGACAAAGGCAACAGGTTATAACAACGATTATCTTTTTATTCATGAGTTATTACATTTCCGGACAGAAATGTGGCCTATTTCTGCTGTACAGAAATAGGCCACATTTTTTGTTGTTTAATATTTTTTGGTTTCTTTGTTTATTTTTGATTAATTAAAAGGCAATATTTTAGAAAAGCAGATGGCATATTAATAATGTGGTTAGCTATACAGTCTTTAGGAAAGCATGAAGAAATAATTTCCTTTTTTAACACTTATGTTTATAAGGTTTATCCATAACAGTGTGTTTCTCTTGCAGGTGCAAACTGCTGTTCACTGCTGCAACTGATGGAAAAATCACTGTGTGGAATTTGAGTGACTCTTCATCCTTCTCAACGGATCATTCCAGTAATGCTACAACAGCACCAATCCCCTGTCTTGATGTTCCCGCCCACCAGAGTGGCATTAACTCATTGGCAGTTTGGGCAGAGAAACAGGGACAACAACAGAGTAGTTGCCTGGTAACTGTTGCTAGTGGAGGAGATGATGGACAGCTGACTGTGTCCATAATCAGGGTGCAGCATCCAGAAGATGGGAAAATTGGGAGCCACATGGGATTTTCTCAGATTTCTGAGTCCCAGCCTTTCCTGCAAATACAGCTCCAATGTCCAAACAGGCTTCAGATTAATCTCCACTCCCAGTGCCACATCCCGCTGGCCCACGCTGCCCCTCTGACTGCGCTGAAGCTCATAAGACCAGGCCTGTTGGTCTCCACTTCCTCAGATCAAAGGGTTTGCCTTTGGACAGTCTGCAGTAATAGCATCAGCCACACTGGGGCACTGTGCTCACATGTTGCTGATGCTGCAGGGCTCGCGGTGTGGGAGGGTGAGGAAGGAAATCAGAAAGTGAAGATAGAATTTGAGTCTGTGCAGGAGAGTGTTTGGAAGCTCAAGAGGGATAAAGAAACAGCTGATGAGACCAGCAGTAAAGCACCTGTTGAGGTAGAGAGCGAGACAGGTGACCCAGTTAGTAAGACAGCTGGTGAGAAAGAAGAAGAGAGGACCCCTAATCCAAGAAATCAAACAGAGAATGACTGCATAGGTAAGATGGGGAGTGCGGTAAGCCCTGAGACGGGTCTGAAGGAAGAGAGAGAAGGCAAGAAGGCGGGATGGGTGCTCATCTGTGGTCAGGGCTTCCAGCTGCTGCGAGTCAGAGATATGGACAAAGAAGAGGAGGGGAAAAAAGTAAAGATGAACTAACATGACTCTCCAAGAAATGTGATTCTGAATGGAAAAATTAAAGATGCTTTTATAAACATTTTACTGAGGGACAGATTTTTACAATATTTCTCAATTACCTCTCCTTAATTACAGCTGTATACATTGATGTAAATACATGTTTCTGGACATTTTTAAAAAGTGAAATATTTATTCTCCAGTGTTTGTTTGGTTCTTTTATTATTATTATTATTATTATTTTTGGTACATTCAGATTGTAAAAAAAAAAATAATAATAATATTGCCAGTGTAGCTAAATGAAAGAGAAATCTGTGTTCTCTTAACAGGTTTCAGATTGTCTAAAAATCCATTTATTCATTTCTGGCACTTAGAAACAATCATATTTATGAGCAGCAATTTTTGTCTGGTATTTCTTTTAATAAAACACTAAAAGCATTTATTTTACATCAAGAAAGAGCATTAATGGCAAAAAGAACATTTAAGACCATCTCTGATCTGTTTGTGGCTTCTGTGACCTGCTTTAGTGAATACCAAGCTGCACAAAGATGGCTGAAGTGACAAGTTATTTTAAAAACAGTATGGTGCATCTCATCCAGCCAGGAAATAAAAGCCTTTTTTTTTAGTTCAGGAGGGACTTGGGACGTAATTTCTCCACACAGTAAAACCCTCCAAATAGTTGTGAAATCTGAGGTTTAAATTTAGGCCGTCGCCTCACATCACCTACTCCAGATTTGCCCTCAAGCAAGCCACTTGAATTCATTGTTTTATACTCCCAAAATACATCTTCCTATCATTGTTATGGGCTTAAAGCTAGACATAAAATGCAAAACTGTCAAAATAATTGTCACAGGACCAGACATTTGAGATTACAACTCTCAGGAATCTGATCAGAGATCTGACTAATCTTGCACAGCAGAGGCTCCCACCCCGTCTCACAGAGACCACGAGGGTTTAAAAAGGTATTTGTAGTTTGAGTTGATTTTATTGTGTCAACATGCAGCGTGTTATTGGCTGAAAGTCAGGATTTTTATAACTATTCCTACTCATGCTGTGTACATTCGTGGGTGTATTATTTTTTTTCTTCTGAAATGCAAATACTGCTTAAGTGATATGGGGCTGTGTGTGTGTGTGTGTGTGTGTGTGTGTGTGTGTGTGTGTGTGTGTCCAGCATGCAAATGCAGCTGTGTTGGATGAAGTGAAAGACCCCAAGGAGAATATTCACCTTCAGCATGTTAAATGTCACACAGTGAAAAGAAAGTGTGTTGATTCACTGTCACCTGTGTGTAATTTAACTATGATGACCAGATGAAGTGTGCACCTGTATGTGTGTGTTTGTGTTTGCTTGCTTGTATTAATAATGTTGTGGGGAGCCAGTTCTTTTTGTGAAGTATGAAAAGCAACGTTAAAGATTGTTAAATTTAAGGGTGAATTCCTGATTTAATATTAAAGTTATACTTAGAGCAGGTTTCCAGTAAATTACTGCAAGTCTATGTAAGGTTCTCAGAAGTGATGGAAACTGGACTTTGTGTGTTTTTGTGATGGTTACTGGTTACCCCACACATGGTCTAAAACACTGGATTACTGACACTAGCTAAATGAGATGGCAATATGTGCACATATCTGTATGTGTGCATATTGCATGCATGGAGGGGCTGCATGCAGTTCAGGGCACATGAAGGGGCCGACTGCAGGTGTCCATGAATATTTTAATATTTTAGTCTTGTCTCATATTGCTTTCTGTCGACCTCCCGTCTCACTGCCTGCCACTCACAATGAAAGAAGAGAAAGACGAAGGAAGAGCAAGGAAGGAGGAAACGGTGAGTAAAGGGAAGGGGGGTGTAGAAGTAGAGGGGCTTGAGGAGAACAGGGAAGACAGCTCCTTGCGTCGTCCCTTAGTACTCTGTAACCACAACTGTCAGTTACATAGGAAGGAAAGATGAGGGGGTAGGATAAGTGTGTGCAGCGGTGGTGGTGTTGATGATTTTTGTTATTTGAGAAGTGAGATAATTAGGGAGATAGATGTTTACTCCTGCAATTTTCTATCCAGTTATTCTAAATTTTACATTTTCTTAAAAAGCCTTTTTGTGTATTTTGATTTTCACTTGTTTTTTGTAGTATTCAAGCAGAATGTTGGGATAGAGGAAATAACTTATGGGGTCCAGTTTCAGAGATCTTTACAGACTGTTGTGGGGAAGCGCCAGTAGGGAAACTGTCCCTGAGTCTTCCTGTCAACCCCCGTCTGTCAGTCTCTGGCTGACTGCAGAACGACAAACAGTGCATCTATCAGAGAGGAAGAAGGTACACTCACACACACACACTCACTCACTCACTCACTCCTTTGCTCTCTTGGCTTTTCTTCGGTGCTTCTCATGTTGAGCCATTCCTTTTTGTTTGTTTTGTTTCTGTTTGGTTTGATTTTTTTTTTGTTGTTGTTTCTTTTTTTCCCTCTGCCTTGTACCTTAACTTTAATCTGTAAGGCAGACACCCTCTCCACTTTTAAGATTAGACTCATAACTTTCCTTTTTGATAAAAATTTTTGATTTAGGGCTGGATCAGGTGACCCTGAACAGTTCCTTAGTTATGCTGCTGTGGGCTCCGATTGCTGCAGAACTTCATGTGATGCACTAAGCGTTTCTTTTTCTACTCCCCTTCTGTTGTACCACCGTGTACCACTGCAGCATGCCATTAAATTCTGCCTGTTTTTCTTCCCAAGTCTTTGCTCTCAGAAGGTCGTTTGATCGTTGTTGTTTTGTTTTGTTTTTTTTATCTTAAATACTGTAAGGTTCTTAACTTACAGCAGAAACTTTTTATTATTTCCTGTTTCAATCAATAACATGCTAGTTGGCACTAGTTCATGTTAACAGTTATAACATAATAACTGATTTAAACATCATAAATCAAAGTTTTGGGCAACTAAAGCAGTGGCTTGATAGTGTTACATGAAAAGTTGGCAGTTCAGTATAATTCACATTCATCCTGTGGTGCATATATACATATAACATACACAGTAAATTCCATGACAATCCACATTTGAACCAAACCCCAAAATAACACACTGGAATAACTAAACAGTGAACATTTCATACTTTCACAGAAGGCATTTTGATATTTGCTCTCAGGCTCCCAGACTGGTAATGCCACCTGACCGCCTGCCTTCCATTGGTTCCTCTGGGAAGAAATCAACAGGTAATCCACACAGTTCAAGGGCCATTTTATTGAAGGTTAAAACAAATCTGAGTCACAGCTGTTATAATTAACCTGAGTGTTCAGTTTTGTAGAGTGCAATGTGATTGTGGCGGATTTGCTTTTTGACAGTGGAAGGTCTCCAGATTGTCCAGAATTTTCTTGGCAATCACAGAGCAGAGAATTATGCCGAGTTTGTGGATAACATGCTGAAAGCAGATCAATAATGAGAGCCAGGATGTCACTGAAGATGCACTTTTTCCATTCACATCTCAACTTTTTTCCCATCAAATCTGGTGGGTGTCAGTGATGAGCATGGGGAAAGATTTCATTGAGAGGCGGCTGTGCAGTGCAAGAGCGAAACAAGTGCCTCAAACATTTTCAAGCATGCTGACTTTGTTTTAGTTTGAGCTAAATTGACAGAAATATTCTTTAATGCATCGCATTAAAACAGTTTTGGTGGGAATATATATGAATAGATCAGAATAGATCAGACTCTTTTTTTTTTTTTGTAGACCAGTGTTATTTATGGGAAGATAGAAAAAGGGAATTGTAGTTTTTCTCAGTTATATTTCTTCATAGTGTTACTGGCCCTCAAATGATTTTCAGAACCAGGTCCAGACTAATTAATCATTCTGCCCTGAAGCAGTAAGTCAAAAATATTTCAGGTGTATAATAATAATGTATAATATTTAAAATGTAATAATAATATATATTTTTTTAAAATCAGTTCTTGTTAGTCCAAATTATTCCAATTAGAAAAAACTTTACTGACGAAACAAAATCAAAAGACACTCACTTTCTCTAACCATCTCCACCATTTTTGTTTATAGCCAAGCCAACCCTCTCCTCTCCGGCCCTCCAGCACCTCCACCAGCCCAGTCGCAGAAAGCGTGACCAGCGGCAGACGACATCCTCCTCCTCTGACTCTCACTCTCATCCAGGACCCTCTTCCATCCTCCTCTCTGACACCATGACTCCTTGGGGAGGCCTGGCTCTCTCCGAGTCCTCCTTTACTTCAGTTCCCAAACGATTTACTCCTCAACCCTCTCCACCTCCACCCCCAGCCCCTCCTGTTCTTCAGCTGACAGCTGCCCCTCATCGTGGCAGGAGACGGGAAGAAGACGAGAGCTCAAGCTCAAGTTTTAACTCTGAAAATCCATCTCCACCTCTGATAGCCATGCAAAACAGCACAGGTACAGTTACAAAAAAGGACAATCATTACTAAACAAAACTAAAAGAATGTAATTCAAATTCTAATGAAGACCCAAAACAAAAAGCATCATGTTGAGTCCAGCCACACATATTGGATCCCTTCAGGAACCCTTGGTAGTGATTGATAGCTGATCTTAAATTGATGCGGCCTGTAAAATTTAAAATAAACTAAAGTGAGATTATACATACAGTATACTATAGTACAACTATACTATACCAGCAAAAAAATCACCTACCAAACTAATTTTATTTTTATTAATGCAAATAGATCTTTAAATAGTAACTACAAACCCAATGTTATCACATGTAAAGCCTTAATACCTCCAGTTTCCTTATTATTTATTGTGATAACTTTAGCACTGTATTATTTGTCTCATAAAAGACATTTTGACATGTTACAGTATACAAAGCACGTGTATAAATAGAGTGAATGCAGCTGAAATCCACGTATCTGCTTCAGTTTATGGGTCTTCTTCATGCTGGCTCAAAGATGGACAGTAAGGACACTCTGGAAGAAGCACCATCATAACAATTAGTGGCACAACTGCTTTTGTACTTTGACAGATCAAAATGTCTGATCTTACATAAGGCTTACTAACACACACACACACACACACACACACACACACACACACACGCTCAGACCTGAGAGAAGGTCTAATTTAACCTGTGCAGGCTGGTTGTTGAAGTTTAAGAATCTGTGTTTTAGTGACTGCTGCCCCTGCCCTAACTTAAACATCTTTCTGCGCAGGTGGAGCGGGTAAAGGGTTGAAGGCGAGGAGGAGGAGGGTGTTGCCTCAGCGTCGGGTTTCTCGCCCGCCCCGTCTCCCACCGCTTCACCCCGTCACTAACCTCAGTTTCTCTCGGAGCTTCACTTTCTCCTTCTTCGAGCTGCCGCTGCACCAGTCTCCTCGCTGGCGTGCGGAGCGCGTCAGAAACCTCGCATTGCTTTTGAAGCAGATCCACTACTAAAGACTCACAGCTGCATGTTCCTACTGATAGTTCAAGGGAGTCTGTCTTTCTTAAGTATATTATTTTACTGTATTAGCAAAATGTAACATTTTCAATTTATTGTCAAAGTAAGAGTGATGTAGTGAATGATTTTGTGTGTGTGTGTGTGTGTGTGTGTGTGTGTGTGTGTGTGTGTGTGTGTGTGTGTGTGTGTGTGTGTGTGTGTGTGTGTGTGTGTGTGTG